>JAHLWY010006457.1:0-22773 GCA_020002185.1 Paraescarpia echinospica | reverse complement strand
GAACCTTCTGTTTACTCCTTACATCAGCCTAGAACCCCATCAGATATTATGTTTCCTGCACTGTTTTCTAGTGGTCCCACCTGATCACGAACCTTCTGTTTACTTCTTACATCAGCCTAGAAACCCATGAGATATTATGTTTCCTGCACTGTTTTCTAGTTGTCCCACCTTATCACGAACCTTCTGTTTACTCCTTACATCACCCTAGAAACCCATGAGATATTATGTTTCCAGCACTGTTTTCTAGTGGTCCCACCTTATCTCGAACCTTCTGTTTACTCCTTACATCAGCCTAGAAACCCATGAGATATTATGTTTCCTGCACTGTTTTCTATTGGTCCCACCTTATCACGAACCTTCTGTTTACTCCTTAGATCAGCCTAGAAACCCATGAGATATTATGTTTCCTGCACTGTTTTCTAATGGTCCCACCTGATCACGAACCTTCTGTTTACTCCTTACGTCAGCCTAGAAACCCATCAGATATTATGTTTCCTGCACTGTTTTCTAGTGGTCCCACCTGATCACGAACCTTCTGTTTACTTCTTACATCAGCCTAGAAACCCATGAGATATTATGTTTCCTGCACTGTTTTCTAGTGGTCCCACCTGATAACGAACCTTCTGTTTACTCCTTACATCAGCCTAGAAACCCATGAGATATTATGTTTCCTGCACTGTTTTCTAGTGGTCCCACCTGATCACGAACCTTCTGTTTACTTCTTACATCAGCCTAGAAACCCATGAGATATTATGTTTCCTGCACTGTTTTCTAGTGGTCCCACCTGATCACGAACCTTCTGTTTACTCCTTACATCAGCCTAGAAACCCATGAGATATTATGTTTCCTGCACTGTTTTCTATTGGTCCCACCTGATCACGAACCTTCTGTTTACTTCTTACATCAGCCTAGAAACCCATGAGATATTATGTTTCCTGCACTGTTTTCTAGTGGTCCCACCTGATCACGAACCTTCTGTTTACTTCTTACATCAGCCTAGAAACCCATGAGATATTATGTTTCCTGCACTGTTTTCTAGTGGTCCCACCTGATCACGAACCTTCTGTTTACTCCTTACATCAGCCTAGAAACCCATGAGATATTATGTTTCCTGCACTGTTTTCTATTGGTCCCACCTTATCACGAACCTTCTGTTTACTCCTTAGATCAGCCTAGAAACCCATGAGATATTATGTTTCCTGCACTGTTTTCTAATGGTCCCACCTGATCACGAACCTTCTGTTTACTCCTTACGTCAGCCTAGAAACCCATCAGATATTATGTTTCCTGCACTGTTTTCTAGTGGTCCCACCTGATCACGAACCTTCTGTTTACTCCTTACATCAGCCTAGAATCCCATCAGATATTATGTTTCCTGCACTGTTTTCTAGTGGTCCCACCTTATCACGAACCTTCTGTTTACTCCTTACATCAGCCTAGAATCCCATCAGATATTATGTTTCCTGCACTGTTTTCTAGTGGTCCCACCTTATCACGAACCTTCTGTTTATTCCTTACATCAGCCTAGAAACCCATGAGATATTATGTTTCCTGCACTGTTTTCTAGTGGTCCCACCTTATTACGAACCTTCTGTTTACTCCTTACATCAGCCTAGAAACCCATGAGATATTATGTTTCCTGCACTGTTTTCTAGTGGTCCCACCTGATCACGAACCTTCTATTTACTCCTTACATCAGCCTAGAAACCCATGAGATATTATGTTTCCTGCACTGTTTTCTAGTGGTCCCACCTGATCACGAACCTTCTGTTTACTCCTTACATCAGCCTAGAAACCCATGAGATATTATGTTTCCTGCACTGTTTTCTAGTGGTCCCACCTTATCACGAACCTTCTGTTTACTCCTTACATCAGCCTAGAAACCCATCAGATATTATGTTTCCTGCACTGTTTTCTAGTGGTCCCACCTGATCACGAACCTTCTGTTTACTCCTTACATCAGCCTAGAAACCCATGAGATATTATGTTTCCTGCACTGTTTTCTAGCGGTCCCACCTGATCACGAACCTTCTGTTTACTCCTTACATCAGCCTAGAAACCCATGAGATATTAAGTTTCCTGCACTGTTTTCTAGTGGTCCCACCTGATCACGAACCTTCTGTTTACTCCTTACATCAGCCTAGAAACCCATGAGATATTACGTTTCCTGCACTGTTTTCTTGTGGTCCCACCTTATCACGAACCTTCTGTTTACTCCTTACATCAGCCTAGAAACCCATCAGATATTATGTTTCCTGCACTGTTTTCTAGTGGTCCCACCTTATCACGAACCTTCTGTTTACTCCTTACATCAGCCTAGAAACCCATGAGATATTACGTTTCCTGCACTGTTTTTTAGTGGTCCCACCTGATCACGAACCTTCTGTTTACTCCTTACATCAGCCTAGAAACCCATAAGATATTACGTTTCCTGCACTGTTTTCTAGTGGGCCCACCTTATCTCGAACCTTCTGTTTACTCCTTACATCAGCCTAGAAACCCATGAGATATTACGTTTCCTGCACTGTTTTCTTGTGGTCCCACCTGATCACGAACCTTCTGTTTACTCCTTACATCAGCCTAGAAACCCATGAGATATTACGTTTCCTGCACTGTTTTCTTGTGGTCCCACCTGATCACGAACCTTCTGTTTACTCCTTACATCAGCCTAGAAACCCATAAGATATTACGTTTCCTGCACTGTTTTCTAGTGGGCCCACCTTATCTCGAACCTTCTGTTTACTCCTTACATCAGCCTAGAAACCCATGAGATATTACGTTTCCTGCACTGTTTTCTAGTGGTCCCACCTGATCACGAACCTTCTGTTTACTCCTTACATCAGACTAGAAACCCATGAGATATTATGTTTCCTGCACTGTTTTCTAGTGGTCCCACCTGATCACGAACCTTCTGTTTACTCCTTACATCAGCCTAGAAACCCATGAGATATTATGTTTCCTGCACTGTTTTCTAGTGGTCCCACCTGATCACGAACCTTCTGTTTACTCCTTACATCAGCCTAGAAACCCATCAGATATTATGTTTCCTGCACTGTTTTCTAGTGGTCCCACCTGATCACGAACCTTCTGTTTACTCCTTACATCAGCCTAGAAACCCATGAGATATTATGTTTCATGCACTGTTTTCTAGTGGTCCCACCTGATCACGAACCTTCTGTTTACTCCTTACATCAGCCTAGAAACCCATGAGATATTATGTTTCCTGCACTGTTTTCTAGTGGTCCCACCTGATCACGAACCTTCTGTTTACTCCTTACATCAGCCTAGAAACCCATGAGATATTATGTTTCCTGCACTGTTTTCTAGTGGTCCCACCTTATCTCGAACCTTCTGTTTACTCCTTACATCAGCCTAGAAACCCATGAGATATTACGTTTCCTGCACTGTTTTCTAGTGGTCCCACCTGATCACGAACCTTCTGTTTACTCCTTACATCAGCCTAGAAACCCATGAGATATTACGTTTCCTGCACTGTTTTCTTGTGGTCCCACCTGATCACGAACCTTCTGTTTACTCCTTACATCAGCCTAGAAACCCATAAGATATTACGTTTCCTGCACTGTTTTCTAGTGGGCCCACCTTATCTCGAACCTTCTGTTTACTCCTTACATCAGCCTAGAAACCCATGAGATATTACGTTTCCTGCACTGTTTTCTAGTGGTTCCACCTTATCATGAACCTTCTGTTTACTCCTTACATCAGCCTAGAAACCCATGAGATATTACGTTTCCTGCACTGTTTTCTAGTGGTCCCACCTCATCACGACCCTTCTGTTTACTCCTTACATCAGCCTAGAAACCTATGAGATATTATGTTTCCTGCACTGTTTTCTAGTGGTCCCACCTTATCACGAACCTTCTGTTTACTCCTTACATCAGCCTAGAAACCCATCAGATATTACGTTTCCTGCACTGTTTTCTATTGGTCCCACCTTATCTCGAACCTTCTGTTTACTCCTTACATCAGCCTAGAAACCCATGAGATATTATGTTTCCTGCACTGTTTTCTAGTGGTCCCACCTTATCACGAACCTTCTGTTTACTCCTTAGATCAGCCTAGAAACCCATGAGATATTATGTTTCCTGCACTGTTTTCTAGTGGTCCCACCTTATCACGAACCTTCTGTTTACTCCTTACATCAGCCTAGAAACCCATGAGATATTATGTTTCCTGCACTGTTTTCTAGTGGTCCCACCTTATCTCGAAACTTCTGTTTACTCCTTACATCAGCCTAGAAACCCATGAGATATTACGTTTCCTGCACTGTTTTCTAGTGGTCCCACCTGATCATGAACCTTCTGTTTACTCCTTACATCAGCCTAGAAACCCATGAGATATTATGTTTCCTGCACTGTTTTCTAGTGGTCCCACCTGATGACGAACCTTCTGTTTACTCCTTACATCAGCCTAGAAACCCATGAGATATTATGTTTCCTGCACTGTTTTCTAATGGTCCCACCTGATGACGAACCTTCTGTTTACTCCTTACAGCAGCCTAGAAACCCATGAGATATTATGTTTCCTGCACTGTTTTCTAGTGGTCCCACCTGATCACGAACCTTCTGTTTACTCCTTACATCAGCCTAGAAACCCATGAGATATTATGTTTCCTGCACTGTTTTCTAGTGGTCCCACCTGATCACGAACTTTCTGTTTACTCCTTACATCAGCCTAGAAACCCATGAGATATTATGTTTCCTGCACTGTTTTCTAGTGGTCCCACCTGATCACGAACCTTCTGTTTACTCCTTACATCAGACTAGAAACCCATGAGATATTATGTTTCCGGCACTGTTTTCTAGTGGTCCCATCTGATCACGAACCTTCTGTTTACTCCTTACATCAGCCTAGAAACCCATGAGATATTATGTTTCCTGCACTGTTTTCTAGTGGTCCCACCTGATCACGACCTTCTGTTTACTCCTTACATCAGCCTAGAAACCCATCAGATATTATGTTTCCTGCACTGTTTTCTAGTGGTCCCACCTGATCACGAACCTTCTGTTTACTCCTTACATCAGCCTAGAAACCCATGAGATATTATGTTTCATGCACTGTTTTCTAGTGGTCCCACCTGATCACGAACCTTCTGTTTACTCCTTACATCAGCCTATAAACCCAAGAGATATTATGTTTCCTGCACTGTTTTCTAGTGGTCCCACCTTATCACGAACCTTCTGTTTACTCCTTACATCAGCCTAGAAACCCATGAGATATTATGCTTCCTGCACTGTTTTCTAGTGGTCCCACCTCATCTCGAACCTTCTGTTTACTCCTTACATCAGCCTAGAAACCCATGAGATATTACGTTTCCTGCACTGTTTTCTAGTGGTCCCACCTTATCACGAACCTTCTGTTTACTCCTTACATCAGCCTAGAAACCCATGAGATATTATGTTTCCTGCACTGTTTTCTAGTGGTACCACCTTATCTCGAACCTTCTGTTTACTCCTTACATCAGCCTAGAAACCCATGAGATATTACGTTTCCTGCACTGTTTTCTAGTGGTCCCACCTTATCACGAACCTTCTGTTTACTCCTTACATCAGCCTAGAATCCCATGAGATATTATGTTTCCTGCACTGTTTTCTAGTGGTCCCACCTTATCACGAACCTTCTGTTTACTTCTTACATCAGCCTAGAAACCCATGAGATATTATGTTTCCTGCACTGTTTTCTAGTGGTCCCACCTTATCACGAACCTTCTGTTTACTCCTTACATCAGCCTAGAATCCCATGAGATATTATGTTTCCTGCACTGTTTTCTAGTGGTCCCACCTTATCACGAACCTTCTGTTTACTCCTTACGTCAGCCTAGAAACCCATCAGATATTATGTTTCCTGCACTTTTTTCTAGTGGTCCCACCTGATCACGAACCTTCTGTTTACTCCTTACGTCAGCCTAGAAACCCATCAGATATTTTGTTTCCTGCACTGTTTTCTAGTGGTCCCACCTGATCACGAACCTTCTGTTTACTCCTTACATCAGCCTAGAAACCCATGAGATATTATGTTTCCTGCACTGTTTTCTAGTGGTCCCACCTGATCACGAACCTTCTGATTACTCCTTACATCAGCCTAGAAACCCATGAGATATTATGTTTCCTGCACTGTTTTCTAGTGGTCCCACCTGATCACGAACCTTCTGTTTACTCCTTACATCAGCCTAGAAACCCATCAGATATTATGTTTCCTGCACTGTTTTCTAGTGGTCCCACCTGATCACGAACCTTCTGTTTACTCCTTACATCAGCCTAGAAACCCATGAGATATTATGTTTCCTGCACTGTTTTCTAGCGGTCCCACCTGATCACGAACCTTCTGTTTACTCCTTACATCAGCCTAGAAACCCATGAGATATTAAGTTTCCTGCACTGTTTTCTAGTGGTCCCACCTGATCACGAACCTTCTGTTTACTCCTTACATCAGCCTAGAAACCCATAAGATACTACGTTTCCTGCACTGTTTTCTAGTGGGCCCACCTTATCTCGAACCTTCTGTTTACTCCTTACATCAGCCTAGAAACCCATGAGATATTACGTTTCCTGCACTGTTTTCTAGTGGTTCCACCTTATCACGAACCTTCTGTTTACTCCTTACATCAGCCTAGAAACCCATGAGATATTACGTTTCCTGCACTGTTTTCTAGTGGTCCCACCTGATCACGAACCTTCTGTTTACTCCTTACATCAGCCTAGAAACCCATGAGATATTATGTTTCCTGCACTGTTTTCTAGTGGTCCCACCTCATCACGACCCTTCTGTTTACTCCTTACATCAGCCTAGAAACCCATGAGATATTATGTTTCCTGCACTGTTTTCTAGTGGTCCCACCTTATCACGAACCTTCTGTTTACTCCTTACATCAGCCTAGAAACCCATCAGATATTACGTTTCCTGCACTGTTTTCTATTGGTCCCACCTTATCTCGAACCTTCTGTTTACTCCTTACATCAGCCTAGAAACCCATGAGATATTATGTTTCCTGCACTGTTTTCTAGTGGTCCCACCTTATCACGAACCTTCTGTTTACTCCTTAGATCAGCCTAGAAACCCATGAGATATTATGTTTCCTGCACTGTTTTCTAGTGGTCCCACCTCATCACGAACCTTCTGTTTACTCCTTACATCAGCCTAGAAACCCATGAGATATTATGTTTCTGCACTGTTTTCTAGTGGGCCCACCTTATCAGGAACCTTCTGTTTACTCCTTACATCAGCCTAGAAACCCATGAGATATTATGTTTCCTGCACTGTTTTCTAGTGGTCCCACCTTATCACGAACCTTCTGTTTACTCCTTAGATCAGCCTAGAAACCCATGAGATATTATGTTTCCTGCACTGTTTTCTAGTGGTCCCACCTTATCACGAACCTTCTGTTTACTCCTTACATCAGCCTAGAAACCCATGAGATATTATGTTTCCTGCACTGTTTTCTAGTGGTCCCACCTGATCACGAACCTTCTGTTTACTCCTTAGATCAGCCTAGAAACCCATGAGATATTATGTTTCCTGCACTGTTTTCTAGTGGTCCCACCTTATCACGAACCTTCTGTTTACTCCTTAGATCAGCCTAGAAACCCATGAGATATTATGTTTCCTGCACTGTTTTCTAGTGGTCCCACCTTATCTCGAACCTTCTGTTTACTCCTTACATCAGCCAAGAAACCCATGAGATATTACGTTTCCTGCACTGTTTTCTAGTGGTCCCACCTGATCACGAACCTTCTGTTTACTCCTTACATCAGCCTAGAAACCCATGAGATATTACGTTTCCTGCACTGTTTTCTAGTGGTCCCACCTTATCTCGAACCTTCTGTTTACTCCTTACATCAGCCTAGAAACCCATGAGATATTACGTTTCCTGCACTGTTTTCTAGTGGTCCCACCTTATCACGAACCTTCTGTTTACTCCTTACGTCAGCCTAGAAACCCATCAGATATTACGTTTCCTGCACTGTTTTCTAGTGGTCCCACCTGATCACGAACCTTCTGTTTACTCCTTACGTCAACCTAGAAACCCATCAGATATTTTGTTTCCTGCACTGTTTTCTAGTGGTCCCACCTAATCACGAACCTTCTGTTTACTCCTTACATCAGCCTAGAAACCCATGAGATATTATGTTTCCTGCACTGTTTTGTAGTGGTCCCACCTTATCACGAACCTTCTGTTTACTCCTTACATCAGCCTAGAAACCCATGAGATATTATGTTTCCTGCACTGTTTTCTAGTGGTCCCACCTTATCTCGAACCTTCTGTTTACTCCTTACATCAGCTTAGAAACCCATCAGATATTATGTTTCCTGCACTGTTTTCTAGTGGGCCCACCTTATCTCGAACCTTCTGTTTACTCCTTACATCAGCCTAGAAACCCATCAGATATTACGTTTCCTGCACTGTTTTCTAGTGGTCCCACCTTATCTCGAACCTTCTGTTTACTCCTTACATCAGCCTAGAAACCCATGAGATATTATGTTTCCTGCACTGTTTTCTAGTGGTCCCACCTGATCACGAACCTTCTGTTTACTCCTTACATCAGCCTAGAAACCCATGAGATATTATGTTTCCTGCACTGTTTTCTAGTGGTCCCACCTGATCACAAACCTTCTGTTTACTCCTTACATCAGACTAGAAACCCATGAGATATTATGTTTCCTGCACTGTTTTCTAGTGGTCCCATCTGATCACGAACCTTCTGTTTACTCCTTACATCAGCCTAGAAACCCATGAGATATTATGTTTCCTGCACTGTTTTCTAGTGGTCCCACCTGATCACGAACCTTCTGTTTACTCCTTACATCAGCCTACAAACCCATCAGATATTATGTTTCCTGCACTGTTTTCTAGTGGTCCCACCTGATCACGAACCTTCTGTTTACTCCTTACATCAGCCTAGAAACCCATGAGATATTATGTTTCATGCACTGTTTTCTAGTGGTCCCACCTGATCACGAACCTTCTGTTTACTCCTTACATCAGCCTAGAAACCCATCAGATATTATGTTTCCTGCACTGTTTTCTAGTGGTCCCACCTGATCACGAACCTTCTGTTTACTCCTTACATCAGCCTAGAAACCCACGAGATATTATGTTTCCTGCACTGTTTTCTAGTGGTCCCACCTTATCACGAACCTTCTGTTTACTCCTTACATCAGCCTAGAGCCATGAGATATTATGTTTCCTGCACTGTTTCTGAGTGGTCCCTTATCCACGAACCTTCTGTTCCTCCTTAGATCAACCCTAGAGCCAGCAGGATATTATGTTTCTGCACTGTTTTCACAGTGATTACCTTATCACGAAGACCTTCTGTTTACTCCTTACATCCAGCCCTAGAAACCCATGAGGATATTATGTTTCCTGCACTGTTTTCTAGTGGTCCCACCTTATCCTCGAAGACCTTCTGTTTACTCCCTTACATCAGCCTAGAGAGCCATGAGATATTACGTTTCCTGCGCTGTTTCAGTGGTCCCGCATACACGAACCTTCTGTTTACTCCTTACGTCAGCCTAGAAACCCATCAGATATTATGTTTCCTGCACTGTTTTCTAGTGGTCCCACCTCATCACGAACCTTCTGTTTACTCCTTACATCAGCCTAGAAACCCACGAGATATTATGTTTCCTGCACTGTTTTCTAGCGGTCCCACCTGATCACGAACCTTCTGTTTACTCCTTACATCAGCCTAGAAACCCATGAGATATTATGTTTCCTGCACTGTTTTCTAGTGGTCCCACCTGATCACGAACCTTCTGTTTTCTCCTTACATCAGCCTAGAAACCCACGAGATATTATGTTTCCTGCACTGTTTTCTAGTGGTCCCACCTTATCACGAACCTTCTGTTTACTCCTTACATCAGCCTAGAAACCCATGAGATATTACGTTTCCTGCACTGTTTTCTAGTGGTCCCACCTTATCACGAACCTTCTGTTTACTCCTTACATCAGCCTAGAAACCCACGAGGATATTATGTTTCCACTGCACTGTTTCTAGTGGTCCCACCTTATCACTGAACCTTCTGTTGCTCCTTACATCAGCCTAGAAACCCACGAGGATATTATGTTTTATACTGTTTTCGTGGTCCCACCTTATCACGAACCTTCTGTTCACTCCTTAGATCAATTAGAACCCATGAGATATTATGTTTCTGCACTGTTTTCTACTGGTCCCACCTTATCAGGAACCTTCTGTTTACTCCTTACATCAGCCTAGAAACCCATCAGATATTACGTTTCCTGCACTGTTTTCTAGTGGGCCCACCTTATCACGAACCTTCTGTTTACTCCTTACATCAGCCTAGAAACCCATGAGATATTATGTTTCCTGCACTGTTTTCTAGTGGGCCCACCTTATCAGGAACCTTCTGTTTACTCCTTACATCAGCCTAGAAACCCATGAGATATTATGTTTCCTGCACTGTTTTCTAATGGTCCCACCTGATCACGAACCTTCTGTTTACTCCTTACATCAGCCTAGAAACCCATGAGATATTATGTTTCCTGCACTGTTTTCTAGTGGTCCCACCATCTCGAACCTTCTACTCTCCTTACATCAGCCTAGGAAACCCATGAGATATTACATGCTCTGCACTGTTTTTCAGTGGTCCCACCTTATCCTCGGAACCTTCTGTTTACTCCCTTTACACTGTGCCTAGAAACCCATGAGATATTATGTTTCCTCGCACTAGTGGTCCCACCTTATCTCGAACCTTCTGTTAACTCCTTACATCAGCTTAGAAACCCATGAGATATTATGTTTCCTGCACTGTTTTCTAGTGGTCCCGCCTCATCACGAACCTTCTGTTTACTCCTTACATCAGCCTAGAAACCCATCAGATATTATGTTTCCTGCACTGTTTTCTAGTGGTCCCACCTGATCACGAACCTTCTGTTTACTTCTTACATCAGCCTAGAAACCCATGAGATATTATGTTTCCTGCACTGTTTTCTAGTTGTCCCACCTTATCACGAACCTTCTGTTTACTCCTTACATCAGCCTAGAAACCCATGAGATATTACGTTTCCTGCACTGTTTTCTAGTGGTCCCACCTTATCACGAACCTTCTGTTTACTCCTTACATCAGCCTAGAAACCCATGAGATATTACGTTTCCTGCACTGTTTTCTAGTGGTCCCAACTTATCACGAACCTTCTGTTTACTCCTTACATCAGCCTAGAAACCCATGAGATATTATGTTTCCTGCACTGTTTTCTAGTGGTCCCACCTGATCACGAACCTTCTGTTTACTCCTTACATCAGCCTAGAAACCCATCACATATTATGTTTCCTGCACTGTTTTCTAGTGGTCCCACCTGATCACGAACCTTCTGTTTACTCCTTACATCAGCCTAGATATTGAAGGGTTATGAAAATATTGATAGAAATATGTTTTTCTCAGTTAAGAAAGATAGAAGGACTAGAGGACATGATCTTGCATTAGCAAAGGAGCAGAGTAGATTGGATATAAGAAAGTTTTCATTTTCACAAAGGACTGTAAATGAATGGAACAGATTACCTGCTGATTGTGTGGGTGCTAGTAGCGTGAATATGTTTAAAAATAAAATCGACACATACCTCAGACGGGCTGGATACACATAGATAAAAAGGTCGGACTCTCGATAAGCCAAGGGCTTACTTGTCCACCTGCTACCTAGAGTAATTCTCTGGGTGGCAATCTTGTTAAATCTAGAAACCCATGAGATATTATGTTTCCTGCACTGTTTTCTAGTGGTCCCACCTGATCACGAACCTTCTGTTTACTCCTTACATCAGCCTAGAAACCCATGAGATATTATGTTTCCTGCACTGTTTTCTAGTGGTCCCACCTGATCACGAACCTTCTGTTTACTACTTACATCAGCCTAGAAACCCATCAGATATCATGTTTCCTGCACTGTTTACTAGTGGTCCCACCTGATCATGAACTTTCTGTTTACTCCTTACGTCAGCCTAGAAACCCATGAGATATTATGTTTCCTGCACTGTTTTCTAGTAGTCCTACCTTATCACGAACCTTCTGTTTACTCCTTACATCAGCCTAGAAACCCATGAGATATTATGTTTCCTGCACTGTTTTCTAGTGGTCCCACCTTATCACGAACCTTCTGTTTACTCCTTACATCAGCCTAGAAACCCATGAGATATTATGTTTCCTGCACTGTTTTCTAGTGGTCCCACCTTATCTCGAACCTTCTGTTTACTCCTTACATCAGCCTAGAAACCCATGAGATTTTATGTTTCCTGCACTGTTTTCTAGTGGTCCCACCTGATCACGAACCTTCTGTTTACTCCTTATATCAGACTAGAAACCCATGAGATATTATGTTTCCTGCACTGTTTTCTAGTGGTCCCATCTGATCACGAACCTTCTGTTTACTCCTTACATCAGCCTAGAAACCCATGAGATATTCTGTTTCCTGCACTGTTTTCTAGTGGTCCCACCTGATCACGAACCTTCTCTTTACTCCTTACATCAGCCTAGAAACCCATCAGATATTATGTTTCCTGCACTGTTTTCTAGTGGTCCCACCTGATCACGAACCTTCTGTTTACTCCTTACATCAGCCTAGAAACCCATGAGATATTATGTTTCCTGCACTGTTTTCTAGTGGTCCCACCTTATCACGAACCTTCTGTTTACTCCTTACATCAGCCTAGAAACCCATGAGATATTATGTTTCCTGCACTGTTTTCTAGTGGTCCCACCTGATCACGAACCTTCTGTTTACTCCTTACATCAGACTAGAAACCCATGAGATATTATGTTTCCGGCACTGTTTTCTAGTGGTCCCATCTGATCACGAACCTTCTGTTTACTCCTTACATCAGCCTAGAAACCCATGAGATATTATGTTTCCTGCACTGTTTTCTAGTGGTCCCACCTGATCACGACCTTCTGTTTACTCCTTACATCAGCCTAGAAACCCATCAGATATTATGTTTCCTGCACTGTTTTCTAGTGGTCCCACCTGATCACGAACCTTCTGTTTACTCCTTACATCAGCCTAGAAACCCATGAGATATTATGTTTCATGCACTGTTTTCTAGTGGTCCCACCTGATCACGAACCTTCTGTTTACTCCTTACATCAGCCTAGAAACCCACGAGATATTATGTTTCCTGCACTGTTTTCTAGTGGTCCCACCTGATCACGAACCTTCTGTTTACTCCTTACATCAGCCTAGAAACCCATGAGATATTATGTTCCTGCACTGTTTTCTAGTGGTCCCACCTGATCACGAACCTTCTGTTTACTCCTTACATCAGCCTAGAAACCCATGAGATATTATGTTTCCTGCACTGTTTTCTAGTGTCCCACCTTATCACGAACCTTCTGTTTACTCCTTAGATCAGCCTAGAAACCCATGAGATATTATGTTTCCTGCACTGTTTTCTAGTGGTCCCACCTTATCACGAACCTTCTGTTTACTCCTTACATCAGCCTAGAAACCCATGAGATATTATATTTCCTGCACTGTTTTCTAGTGGTCCCACCTTATCTCGAACCTTCTGTTTACTCCTTACATCAGCCTAGAAACCCATGAGATATTACGTTTCCTGCACTGTTTTCTAGTGGTCCCACCTTATCACGAACCTTCTGTTTACTCCTTACATCAGCCTAGAAACCCATGAGATATTATGTTTCCTGCACTGTTTTCTAGTGGTCCCACCTTATCTCGAACCTTTTGTTTACTCCTTACATCAGCCTAGAAACCCATGAGATATTACGTTTCCTGCACTGTTTTCTAGTGGTCCCACCTGATCACGAACCTTCTGTTTACTCCTTACATCAGCCTAGAAACCCATCAGATATTATGTTTCCTGCACTGTTTTCTAGTGGTCCCACCTGATCACGAACCTTCTGTTTACTCCTTACATCAGCCTAGAAACCCATGAGATATTATGTTTCATGCACTGTTTTCTAGTGGTCCCACCTGATCACGAACCTTCTGTTTACTCCTTACATCAGCCTAGAAACCCATGAGATATTATGTTTCCTGCACTGTTTTCTAGTGGTCCCACCTGATCACGAACCTTCTGTTTACTCCTTACATCAGCCTAGAAACCCACGAGATATTATGTTTCCTGCACTTTTTTCTAGTGGTCCCACCTTATCACGAACCTTCTGTTTACTCCTTACATCAGCCTAGAAACCCACGAGATATTATGTTTCCTGCACTTTTTTCTAGTGGTCCCACCTTATCACGAACCTTCTGTTTACTCCTTACATCAGCCTAGAAACCCATGAGATATTATGTTTCCTGCACTGTTTTCTAGTGGTTCCACCTTATCACGAACCTTCTGTTTACTCCTTAGATCAGCCTAGAAACCCATGAGATATTATGTTTCCTGCACTGTTTTCTAGTGGTTCCACCTCATCACGAACCTTCTGTTTACTCCTTACATTAGCCTAGAAACCCATGAGATATTATGTTTCCTGCACTGTTTTCTAGTGGTCCCACCTTATCTCGAACCTTCTGTTTACTCCTTACATCAGCCTAGAATCCCATGAGATATTACGTTTCCTGCACTGTTTTCTAGTGGTCCCACCTTATCACGAACCTTCTGTTTACTCCTTACATCAGCCTAGAAACCCATGAGATATTATGTTTCCTGCACTGTTTTCTAGTGGTCCCACCTTATCTCGAACCTTCTGTTTACTCCTTACATCAGCCTAGAAACCCATGAGATATTATGTTTCCTGCACTGTTTTCTAGTGGTCCCACCTGATCACGAACCTTCTGTTTACTCCTTATATCAGACTAGAAACCCATGAGATATTATGTTTCCTGCACTGTTTTCTAGTGGTCCCACCTGATCACGAACCTTCTGTTTACTCCTTACATCAGCCTAGAAACCCATGAGATATTCTGTTTCCTGCACTGTTTTCTAGTGGTCCCACCTGATCACGAACCTTCTCTTTACTCCTTACATCAGCCTAGAAACCCATCAGATATTATGTTTCCTGCACTGTTTTCTAGTGGTCCCACCTGATCACGAACCTTCTGTTTACTCCTTACATCAGCCTAGAAACCCATGAGATATTATGTTTCCTGCACTGTTTTCTAGTGGTCCCACCTTATCTCAAACCTTCTGTTTACTCCATACATCAGCCTAGAAACCCATGAGATATTACGTTTCCTGCACTGTTTTCTAGTGGTCCCACCTTATCTCGAACCTTCTGTTTACTCCTTACATCAGCCTAGAAACCCATGAGATATTACGTTTCCTGCACTGTTTTCTAGTGGTCCCACCTGATCACGAACCTTCTGTTTACTCCTTACATCAGCCTAGAAACCAATGAGATATTATGTTTCCTGCACTGTTTTCTAGTGGTCCCACCTTATCACGAACCTTCTGTTTACTCCTTATATCAGCCTAGAAACTCATGAGATATTATGTTTCCTGCACTGTTTTCTAGTGGTCCCACCTTATCACGAACCTTCTGTTTACTCCTTACATCAGCCTAGAAACCCATGAGATATTATGTTTCCTGCACTGTTTTCTATTGGTCCCACCTTATCACGAACCTTCTGTTTACTCCTTAGATCAGCCTAGAAACCCATGAGATATTATGTTTCCTGCACTGTTTTCTAGTGGTCCCACCTGATCACGAACCTTCTGTTTACTCCTTACATCAGCCTAGAAACCCATCAGATATTATGTTTCCTGCACTGTTTTCTAGTGGTCCCACCTGATCACGAACCTTCTGTTTACTCCTTACATCAGACTAGAAACCCATGAGATATTATGTTTCCTGCACTGTTTTCTAGTGGTCCCACCTTATCTCGAACCTTCTGTTTACTACTTACATCAGCCTAGAAACCCATCAGATATTATGTTTCCTGCACTGTTTTCTAGTGGTCCCATCTGATCACGAACCTTCTGTTTACTCCTTACATCAGCCTAGAAACCCATGAGATATTATGTTTCCTGCACTGTTTTCTAGTGGTCCCACCTGAACACGAACCTTCTGTTTACTCCTTACATCAGCCTAGAAACCCATGAGATATTATGTTTCCTGCACTGTTTTCTAGTGGTCCCACCTGATCACGAACCTTCTGTTTACTCCTTACATCAGCCTAGAAACCCATGAGATATTATGTTTCATGCACTGTTTTCTAGTGGTCCCACCTGATCACGAACCTTCTGTTTACTCCTTACATCAGCCTAGAAACCCAAGAGATATTATGTTTCCTGCACTGTTTTCTAGTGGTCCCACCTTATCACGAACCTTCTGTTTACTCCTTACATCAGCCTAGAAACCCATGAGATATTATGTTTCCTGCACTGTTTTCTAGTGGTCCCACCTTATCTCGAACCTTCTGTTTACTCCTTACATCAGCCTAGAAACCCATGAGATATTACGTTTCCTGCACTGTTTTCTAGTGGTCCCACCTGATCTCGAACCTTCTGTTTACTCCTTACATCAGCCTAGAAACCCATGAGATATTATGTTTCCTGCACTGTTTTCTAGTGGTCCCACCTTATCTCGAACCTTCTGTTTACTCCTTACATCAGCCTAGAAACCCATGAGATATTACGTTTCCTGCACTGTTTTCTAGTGGTCCCACCTTATCACGAACCTTCTGTTTACTCCTTACGTCAGCCTAGAAACCCATCAGATATTATGTTTCCTGCACTTTTTTCTAGTGGTCCCACCTGATCACGAACCTTCTGTTTACTCCTTACGTCAGCCTAGAAACCCATCAGATATTTTGTTTCCTGCACTGTTTTCTAGTGGTCCCACCTGATCACGAACCTTCTGTTTACTCCTTACATCAGCCTAGAAACCCATGAGATATTATGTTTCCTGCACTGTTTTCTAGTGGTCCCACCTGATCACGAACCTTCTGTTTACTCCTTACATCAGCCTAGAAACCCATCAGATATTATGTTTCCTGCACTGTTTTCTAGTGGGCCCACCTTATCTCGAACCTTCTGTTTACTCCTTGCATCAGCCTAGAAACCCATCAGATATTATGTTTCCTGCACTGTTTTCTAGTGGTCCCACCTGATCACGAACCTTCTGTTTACTCCTTACATCAGCCTAGAAACCCATGAGATATTATGTTTCCTGCACTGTTTTCTAGCGGTCCCACCTGATCACGAACCTTCTGTTTACTCCTTACATCAGCCTAGAAACCCATGAGATATTAAGTTTCCTGCACTGTTTTCTAGTGGTCCCACCTGATCACGAACCTTCTGTTTACTCCTTACATCAGCCTAGAAACCCATGAGATATTACGTTTCCTGCACTGTTTTCTTGTGGTCCCACCTGATCACGAACCTTCTGTTTACTCCTTACATCAGCCTAGAAACCCATAAGATATTACGTTTCCTGCACTGTTTTCTAGTGGGCCCACCTTATCTCGAACCTTCTGTTTACTCCTTACATCAGCCTAGAAACCCATGAGATATTACGTTTCCTGCACTGTTTTCTTGTGGTTCCACCTTATCATGAACCTTCTGTTTACTCCTTACATCAGCCTAGAAACCCATGAGATATTACGTTTCCTGCACTGTTTTCTAGTGGTCCCACCTCATCACGACCCTTCTGTTTACTCCTTACATCAGCCTAGAAACCCATGAGATATTATGTTTCCTGCACTGTTTTCTAGTGGTCCCACCTTATCACGAACCTTCTGTTTACTCCTTACATCAGCCTAGAAACCCATCAGATATTACGTTTCCTGCACTGTTTTCTATTGGTCCCACCTTATCTCGAACCTTCTGTTTACTCCTTACATCAGCCTACAAACCCATGAGATATTATGTTTCCTGCACTGTTTTCTAGTGGTCCCACCTCCACACGAACCTTCTGTTTACTCTTCTTTTTAGATCAGCTCTAGAAACCTCCATGATATTATTTTTCCTGCACTGCTTCTAGCGGTCCTTCCACCTCATATCACGAACCTTCTGTTTACTCCTTACATCAGCCTAGAAACCCATGAGATATTATGTTTCCTGCACTGTTTTCTAGTGGTCCCACCTTATCTCGAAACTTCTGTTTACTCCTTACATCAGCCTAGAAACCCATGAGATATTACGTTTCCTGCACTGTTTTCTAGTGGTCCCACCTGATCATGAACCTTCTGTTTACTCCTTACATCAGCCTAGAAACCCATGAGATATTATGTTTCCTGCACTGTTTTCTAGTGGTCCCACCTGATGACGAACCTTCTGTTTACTCCTTACATCAGCCTAGAAACCCATGAGATATTATGTTTCCTGCACTGTTTTCTAATGGTCCCACCTGATGACGAACCTTCTGTTTACTCCTTACAGCAGCCTAGAAACCCATGAGATATTATGTTTCCTGCACTGTTTTCTAGTGGTCCCACCTGATCACGAACCTTCTGTTTACTCCTTACATCAGCCTAGAAACCCATGAGATATTATGTTTCCTGCACTGTTTTCTAGTGGTCCCACCTGATCACGAACTTTCTGTTTACTCCTTACATCAGCCTAGAAACCCATGAGATATTATGTTTCCTGCACTGTTTTCTAGTGGTCCCACCTGATCACGAACCTTCTGTTTACTCCTTACATCAGACTAGAAACCCATGAGATATTATGTTTCCTGCACTGTTTTCTAGTGGTCCCATCTGATCACGAACCTTCTGTTTACTCCTTACATCAGCCTAGAAACCCATGAGATATTATGTTTCCTGCACTGTTTTCTAGTGGTCCCACCTGATCACGAACCTTCTGTTTACTCCTTACATCAGCCTAGAAACCCATCAGATATTATGTTTCCTGCACTGTTTTCTAGTGGTCCCACCTGATCACGAACCTTCTGTTTACTCCTTACATCAGCCTAGAAACCCATGAGATATTATGTTTCATGCACTGTTTTCTAGTGGTCCCACCTGATCACGAACCTTCTGTTTACTCCTTACATCAGCCTATAAACCCAAGAGATATTATGTTTCCTGCACTGTTTTCTAGTGGTCCCACCTTATCACGAACCTTCTGTTTACTCCTTACATCAGCCTAGAAACCCATGAGATATTATGCTTCCTGCACTGTTTTCTAGTGGTCCCACCTCATCTCGAACCTTCTGTTTACTCCTTACATCAGCCTAGAAACCCATGAGATATTACGTTTCCTGCACTGTTTTCTAGTGGTCCCACCTTATCACGAACCTTCTGTTTACTCCTTACATCAGCCTAGAAACCCATGAGATATTACGTTTCCTGCACTGTTTTCTAGTGGTCCCACCTGATCACGAACCTTCTGTTTACTCCTTACATCAGCCTAGAAACCCATAAGATATTACGTTTCCTGCACTGTTTTCTAGTGGGCCCACCTTATCTCGAACCTTCTGTTTACTCCTTACATCAGCCTAGAAACCCATGAGATATTACGTTTCCTGCACTGTTTTCTAGTGGTTCCACCTTATCATGAACCTTCTGTTTACTCCTTACATCAGCCTAGAAACCCATGAGATATTACGTTTCCTGCACTGTTTTCTAGTGGTCCCACCTCATCACGACCCTTCTGTTTACTCCTTACATCAGCCTAGAAACCTATGAGATATTATGTTTCCTGCACTGTTTTCTAGTGGTCCCACCTTATCACGAACCTTCTGTTTACTCCTTACATCAGCCTAGAAACCCATCAGATATTACGTTTCCTGCACTGTTTTCTATTGGTCCCACCTTATCTCGAACCTTCTGTTTACTCCTTACATCAGCCTAGAAACCCATGAGATATTATGTTTCCTGCACTGTTTTCTAGTGGTCCCACCTTATCACGAACCTTCTGTTTACTCTTTAGATCAGCCTAGAAACCCATGAGATATTATTTTTCCTGCACTGTTTTCTAGCGGTCCCACCTCATCACGAACCTTCTGTTTACTCCTTACATCAGCCTAGAAACCCATGAGATATTATGTTTCCTGCACTGTTTTCTAGTGGTCCCACCTTATCTCGAACCTTCTGTTTACTCCTTACATCAGCCTAGAAACCCATGAGATATTACGTTTCCTGCACTGTTTTCTAGTGGTCCCAACTTATCACGAACCTTCTGTTTACTCCTTACATCAGCCTAGAAACCCATGAGATATTATGTTTCCCTGCACTGTTTTCTAGGCGGTCCCACCTGATGACGAACCTTCTTGGTTTACTCCTTACACTGCAGCCTAGAAACCCATGAGATATTATGTTTCCCACTGTTTCTAGTGGTCCCACCTGATGACTAGAACTCTGTTTACTCCTTACAGCAGCCTAGAACCATGAGATATTATGTTTCCTGCACTGTTTTCTAGTGGTCCCACTCTGATCACGAACCTTCTGTTTACTCCTTACATCAGCCTAGAAACCCATGAGATATTATGTTTCCTGCACTGTTTTCTAGTGGTCCCACCTGATCACGAACTTTCTGTTTACTCCTTACATCAGCCTAGAAACCCATGAGATATTATGTTTCCTGCACTGTTTTCTAGTGTTCCCACCTGATCACGAACCTTCTGTTTACTCCTTACATCAGACTAGAAACCCATGAGATATTATGTTTCCTGCACTGTTTTCTAGTGGTCCCATCTGATCACGAACCTTCTGTTTACTCCTTACATCAGCCTAGAAACCCATGAGATATTATGTTTCCTGCACTGTTTTCTAGTGGTCCCACCTGATGACGAACCTTCTGTTTACTCCTTACAGCAGCCTAGAAACCCATGAGATATTATGTTTCCTGCACTGTTTTCTAGTGGTCCCACCTGATCACGAACCTTCTGTTTACTCCTTACATCAGCCTAGAAACCCATGAGATATTATGTTTCATGCACTGTTTTCTAGTGGTCCCACCTGATCACGAACCTTCTGTTTACTCCTTACATCAGCCTATAAACCCAAGAGATATTATGTTTCCTGCACTGTTTTCTAGTGGTCCCACCTTATCACGAACCTTCTGTTTACTCCTTACATCAGCCTAGAAACCCATGAGATATTATGCTTCCTGCACTGTTTTCTAGTGGTCCCACCTCATCTCGAACCTTCTGTTTACTCCTTACATCAGCCTAGAAACCCATGAGATATTACGTTTCCTGCACTGTTTTCTAGTGGTCCCACCTTATCACGAACCTTCTGTTTACTCCTTACATCAGCCTAGAAACCCATGAGATATTATGTTTCCTGCACTGTTTTCTACTGGTCCCACCTAATCACGAACCTTCTGTTTACTCCTTACATCAGCCTAGACACCCATGAGATATTATGATTCCTGCACTGTTTTCTAGTGGTCCCACCTTATCTCGAACTTTCTGTTTACTCCTTACATCAGCCTAGAAACCCATGAGATATTATGTTTCCTGCACTGTTTTCTAGTGGTCCCACCTGATCACGAACCTTCTGTTTACTCCTTACATCAGCCTATAAACCCATGAGATATTATGTTTCCTGCACTGTTTTCTAGTGGTCCCACCTGATGACGAACCTTCTGTTTACTCCTTACATCAGCCTAGAAACCCATGAGATATTATGTTTCCTGCACTGTTTTCTAGTGGTCCCACCTTATCACGAACCTTCTGTTTACTCCTTACGTCAGCCTAGAAACCCATCAGATATTATGTTTCCTGCACTTTTTTCTAGTGGTCCCACCTGATCACGAACCTTCTGTTTACTCCTTACGTCAGCCTAGAAACCCATCAGATATTTTGTTTCCTGCACTGTTTTCTAGTGGTCCCACCTGATCACGAACCTTCTGTTTACTCCTTACATCAGCCTAGAAACCCATGAGATATTATGTTTCCTGCACTGTTTTCTAGTGGTCCCACCTGATCACGAACCTTCTGATTACTCCTTACATCAGCCTAGAAACCCATGAGATATTATGTTTCCTGCACTGTTTTCTAGTGGTCCCACCTGATCACGAACCTTCTGTTTACTCCTTACATCAGCCTAGAAACCCATCAGATATTATGTTTCCTGCACTGTTTTCTAGTGGTCCCACCTGATCACGAACCTTCTGTTTACTCCTTACATCAGCCTAGAAACCCATGAGATATTATGTTTCCTGCACTGTTTTCTAGCGGTCCCACCTGATCACGAACCTTCTGTTTACTCCTTACATCAGCCTAGAAACCCATGAGATATTAAGTTTCCTGCACTGTTTTCTAGTGGTCCCACCTGATCACGAACCTTCTGTTTACTCCTTACATCAGCCTAGAAACCCATAAGATACTACGTTTCCTGCACTGTTTTCTAGTGGGCCCACCTTATCTCGAACCTTCTGTTTACTCCTTACATCAGCCTAGAAACCCATGAGATATTACGTTTCCTGCACTGTTTTCTAGTGGTTCCACCTTATCACGAACCTTCTGTTTACTCCTTACATCAGCCTAGAAACCCATGAGATATTACGTTTCCTGCACTGTTTTCTAGTGGTCCCACCTGATCACGAACCTTCTGTTTACTCCTTACATCAGCCTAGAAACCCATGAGATATTATGTTTCCTGCACTGTTTTCTAGTGGTCCCACCTCATCACGACCCTTCTGTTTACTCCTTACATCAGCCTAGAAACCCATGAGATATTATGTTTCCTGCACTGTTTTCTAGTGGTCCCACCTTATCACGAACCTTCTGTTTACTCCTTACATCAGCCTAGAAACCCATCAGATATTACGTTTCCTGCACTGTTTTCTATTGGTCCCACCTTATCTCGAACCTTCTGTTTACTCCTTACATCAGCCTAGAAACCCATGAGATATTATGTTTCCTGCACTGTTTTCTAGTGGTCCCACCTTATCA
>JAHLWY010006456.1:0-38986 GCA_020002185.1 Paraescarpia echinospica | reverse complement strand
TTTCCTGCACTGTTTTCTAGTGGTCCCACCTTATCACGAACCTTCTGTTTACTCCTTACATCAGCCTAGAAACCCATGAGATATTACGTTTCCTGCACTGTTTTCTAGTGGTCCCACCTTATCACGAACCTTCTGTTTACTCCTTACATCAGCCTAGAAACCCATCAGATATTATGTTTCCTGCACTGTTTTCTAGTGGTCCCACCTTATCTCGAACCTTCTGTTAACTCCTTACATCAGCCTAGAAACCCATCAGATATTATGTTTCCTGCACTGTTTTCTAGTGGTCCCACCTTATCTCGAACCTTCTGTTAACTCCTTACATCAGCCTAGAAACCCATGAGATATTATGTTTCCTGCACTGTTTTCTAGTGGGCCCACCTTATCTTGAACCTTCTGTTTATTCCTTACATCAGCCTAGAAACCGATGAGATATTACGTTTCCTGCACTGTTTTCTAGTGGTCCCACCTTATCACGAACCTTCTGTTTACTCCTTACATCAGCCTAGAAACCCATGAGATATTACGTTTCCTGCACTGTTTTCTAGTGGGCCCACCTTATCACGAACCTTCTGTTTACTCCTTACATCAGCCTAGAAACCCATGAGATATTACGTTTCCTGCACTGTTTTCTAGTGGGCCCACCTTATCTTGAACCTTCTGTTTACTCCTTACATCAGCCTAGACACCCATGAGATATTATGTTTCCTGCACTGTTTTCTAGTGGTCCCACCTTATCACGAACCTTCTGTTTACTCCTTACATCAGCCTAGAAACCCATGAGATATTACGTTTCCTGCACTGTTTTCTAGTGGGCCCACCTTATCACGAACCTTCTGTTTACTCCTTACATCAGCCTAGAAACCCATCAGATATTATGTTTCCTGCACTGTTTTCTAGAGGGCCCACCTTATCACGAACCTTCTGTTTACTCCTTACATCAGCCTAGAAACCCATGAGATATTATGTTTCCTGCACTGTTTTCTAGTGGGCCCACCTTATCAGGAACCTTCTGTTTACTCCTTACATCAGCCACAAAACCCACAGCGAGATATTATGTTTCCTGCTGTTTTCTAGTGGTCCACCTTATCCTCCGAACCTTCTGTTTACTCCTTCCATCAGCCTAGAAACCCATGAGATAATATGTTTCCTGCACTGTTTCTAGTGGTCCCACCCTGATCCCACGAACCTTCTGTTTTACTTCTTACATCAATACAAGAAACCATGAGATATTATGTTTCCTGCACTGTTTTTTCTAGTGGTCCCACCCACGATCACGAACCTTCTGTTTGCTCATACATCGGCCCTAAAGAGCCCATGAGGATATTATGTTTCCTGCTGTTTCTGGTGGTCCGCCTGATCACGAGACAACTTCTGTTTACTCCTTACATCAGCCTAGAGCCCATGAGATATTATCAACCTGCACTGTTTTTCTATTGGTCCACCTGATCACGAACCTTCATTTACTTCTTATCAGCCTAGAAACCCATGAGATATTATGTTTCCTGCACTGTTTTCTAGTGGTCCCACCTTATCACGAACCTTCTGTTTACTCCTTACATCAGCCTAGAATCCCATGAGATATTATGTTTCCTGCACTGTTTTCTAGTGGTCCCACCTTATCACGAACCTTCTGTTTACTTCTTACATCAGCCTAGAAACCCATGAGATATTATGTTTCCTGCACTGTTTTCTAGTGGTCCCACCTTATCACGAACCTTCTGTTTACTCCTTACATCAGCCTAGAAACCCATGAGATATTATGTTTCCTGCACTGTTTTCTAGTGGTCCCACCTTATCACGAACCTTCTGTTTACTCCTTACGTCAGCCTAGAAACCCATCAGATATTATGTTTCCTGCACTGTTTTCTAGTGGTCCCACCTGATCACGAACCTTCTGTTTACTCCTTACATCAGCCTAGAAACCCATGAGATATTATGTTTCCTGCACTGTTTTCTAGTGGTCCCACCTGATCACGAACCTTCTGTTTACTCCTTACATCAGCCTAGAAACCCATGAGATATTATGTTTCCTGCACTGTTTTCTAGTGGTCCCACCTTATCACGAACCTTCTGTTTACTCCTTACATCAGCCTAGAAACCCATGAGATATTATGTTTCCTGCACTGTTTTCTAGTGGTCCCACCTTATCACGAACCTTCTGTTTACTCCTTACATCAGCCTAGAAACCCATGAGATATTATGTTTCCTGCACTGTTTTCTAGTGGTCCCACCTTATCACGAACCTTCTGTTTACTCCTTACATCAGCCTAGAAACCCATGAGATATTATGTTTCCTGCACTGTTTTCTAGTGGTCCCACCTGATCACGAACCTTCTGTTTACTTCTTACATCAGCCTAGAAACCCATGAGATATTATGTTTCCTGCACTGTTTTCTAGTTGTCCCACCTTATCACGAACCTTCTGTTTACTCCTTACATCAGCCTAGAAACCCATGAGATATTATGTTTCCTGCACTGTTTTCTAGTTGGTCCCACCTTATCACGAACCTTCTGTTTACTCCTTAGATCAGCCTAGAAACCCATGAGATATTATGTTTCCTGCACTGTTTTCTATGGTCCCACCTTATCACGAACCTTCTGTTTATTTACGTCAGCCTAGGGAAACCATCGGATATTATGTTTCCTGCACTGTTTCCTATGGTCCCACCTATCTCGAACCTTCTGTTTACTCCTTACATCAGCCTAGAAACCCATGAGATATTATGTTTCCTGCACTGTTTTCTAGTGGTCCCACCTGATCACGAACCTTCTGTTTACTCCTTACATCAGCCTAGAAACCCATGAGATATTATGTTTCCTGCACTGTTTTCTAGTGGTCCCACCTGATCACGAACCTTCTGTTTACTCCTTACATCAGCCCTAGAAACCCATGAGATATTATGTTTCCTGCACTGTTTTCTAGTGGTCCCCACCTGATCACGAACCTTCTGTTTACTCCTTACATCAGCCTAGAAACCCATGAGATATTATGTTTCCTGCACTGTTTTCTATTGGTCCCACCTTATCACGAACCTTCTGTTTACTCCTTACATCAGCCTAGAAACCCATGAGATATTATGTTTCCTGCACTGTTTTCTAGTGGTCCCACCTTATCACGAACCTTCTGTTTACTCCTTACACCAGCCTAGAAACCCATGAGATATTATGTTTCCTGCACTGTTTTCTAGTGGTCCCACCTTATCTCGAACCTTCTGTTTACTCCTTACATCAGCCTAGAAACCCATGAGATATTATGTTTCCTGCACTGTTTTCTAGTGGTCCCACCTGATCACGAACCTTCTGTTTACTTCTTACATCAGCCTAGAAACCCATGAGATATTATGTTTCCTGCACTGTTTTCTAGTGGTCCCACCTGATCACGAACCTTCTGTTTACTCCTTACATCAGCCTAGAAACCCATGAGATATTATGTTTCCTGCACTGTTTTCTAGTGGTCCCACCTTATCACGAACCTTCTGTTTACTCCTTACATCAGCCTAGAAACCCATGAGATATTATGTTTTCTGCACTGTTTTCTAGTGGTCCCACCTGATCACGAACCGTCTGTTTACTCCTTACATCAGCGTAGAAACCCATCAGATATTACGTTTCCTGCACTGTTTTCTAGTGGTCCCACCTTATCACGAACCTTCTGTTTACTCCTTACATCAGCCTAGAAACCCATGAGATATTATGTTTCCTGCACTGTTTTCTAGTGGTCCCACCTGATCACGAACCTTCTGTTTACTCCTTACATCAGCCTAGAAACCCATCAGATATTATGTTTCCTGCACTGTTTTCTATTGGTCCCACCTGATCACGAACCTTCTGTTTACTCCTTACATCAGCCTAGAAACTCTTGCTATCATTTTTTATATCATTCGCTAATATTTGCTCAAAAGTTTGTTTGAATTTTCTAATTTCGGTTGTAGCTAGGTTAAGGGCCACTTTGTAGTTGTTATAGTCTTCTATATTTCCTATATTATAGTCTTCTATATTTCCAGTGTTTCTGTAAACTCTCCACATAATTTGTTTGTAGGCAATCTTTTGTACAGCTTCTTTTGATAGGTGTTTCTTCCTGGATCGTTTCCTTAGCTTTTTAGGGGAACAAATCTTTCAATAATGCCTTCAATCTCATGTTTTAAAATGGTCCAACATTCTGTTGGTGCCTTGTCCTTCATTAAGTTAGTCCAATCTATGTGTGGGAAATATTTTCTCATCTGTTTATATTTGCCTTTGTTAAAGTTTCTCCTCCATCGCTTTTTACCATTATTCCCTGATTGTACTTTTATACTAAAATGGATCTGGTTATGAACACTAGATCCCAAAGGTTCATGTATTTTAACTTTATCATCTCATTCGTTTTGAAAAGAGAACACAAAACCGAACACATTCCCACCTCTGGTTGGTTCCAAAACATGTTGGGTAAGGAAACAGTCCTGTATTAGAAGTAGAAACTGTTGGTCATCACCTCCAGCACTCTCTAGTGATGTCCACTGAATATGTCCATGATTAAAATCACCCATTGTAACACATTCCCCTTGACTTATCTCCTTTATAGCAGTTTTACATCATCCTCTTGTGTTATGTTAGGACTGTGATAAACTAGTCCTATTGTTAATGTTGAGTTTCTGGTTACTATGTTGAACCAAATATCTTCCTCGTAATCTGCTTCACTTTTCAGTCATACTTCATATGCCTGTATAGGTTCTTTAATATACAGAATGACTCCACCTCCCCTTGGATAACAAGTGAAATAATAAAAATGCAATGAAAACGTAACAAAAGCCATAAAAAAGCAAAACAAAATGGACGAAACAGCGACTGGGAAAGGTTTAGGCAACTCTGAAAACAAGTCACTAAAGCTGCAGCCAAATCCTACTCAGACTATCTAAACAATCACATTGGAGACAGCCTAAAAACAAACCCAAAACAATTCTGGTCATTCATTAAAGCAAACAAACGAGAATACATTGGCATCCCTACACTGCAAGCAAACGACCGACCAATCACAAACGAGCACGACAAAGCAAATGCACTTAACAACCAATTCAGTTCCGTGTTTACTCAAGAAATCTACCCCATCCCCCAACTAGCTCCATCCAGCTATCCCGATATCCAGATTTGTCAGAAATGATCACAGACGCCAAACAAACTCAGCAGACCTAATAGCCACCCTTGGATGGTCAACTCTTGAACAACAATGCATTATCAAACAAGCCATGACATTTTATAAAATATTAAATAACATAATCAACATCACACCCCCACCAGGTCTACTAACAGTCAAAAAACCGTGGCCACTACGTAGCCCCTAGGTGCCTCATCGATGCAGCAGTGTTCTCTTTCTATCCCGAGCAGTTCGAATCTGGAATGTGATCCCACCACAAATTACTGAACTAGAAAACCCCATAGCATTTCAAACAGCGATCATGAACCTCCCTTTCACCACACCCAATCATCTAAAGTGCCTATAAAATAAACAAACAAACTACCCACAACGCATGCGCACAAACAAGCACCATAAAACAAGTGCGTTAGCTCAAGTTTGGGCTGTTTGGAGTAAATGACCTAAGACCTCTCATGAGATAACCCAATAGAGCTAATTCAGCATCTACGTTGTGTGTTGAAATGTCCCAACATGACAAGCGGATATTCCGCTGACACCAGATCCCGGCAATTACCTGTCACTCACACGTTGCACAAGAGCCGTAATGAGTTTGTGTACAACGTGTGCAGCCAGGCGTGACCGACAAGTGCACCTGCCATTAGCTGTTTGTAAACAAATTGCCAACAAGCTGACTCTGAATGCACTTAGCGCAGGGTTGTGTTGACAACATGTCTATCCACACAGGAGGAGTATGTAGACTTTGTAGTCCATGATCGACTGGGAGTTCTAAGAGTCATTGTCGGCGCCTTGGAGCCTTCTATTTCATCACAACAATCTGAACTGAGACATTGTCTCCATGATTCACATACATATATATACAAGATGGATGTGACAGAATATGCAACAACCAAATAGAGGAAGCCTTCTGCCTTGTACCGAGGCTACAGGTTCCTCTGTAGACGCACTGGGGCAAATGGGAACAAGTACTGGGTATGCACCAGACACGACGTCAAGTGCAAGTCCACGTTGACAACTGACGTGACTGGTGAGTTCGTCAAGTGGACTGGCGAGCATGACCACCCGCCAGACATTGCACAATGTGAGGTGACGAAGGCCATTGCTTCCAAGAGGAAACGTGCTCGAGATGAACCCCACATCCCAGTGCAGCAAATCTACAATGTTGAGGTGGCAAAGGTGAAGTCGAGTGGTTTGGACTTTGTTACAAACATTCCACCTTTAAATTCTATAAAACATGGCCTTTACTATCAGACATCTGCTTGTTGCCAAACCTACCAACCCAACGAGAAGACATCATACTGGAAGGAGGCTGTACGAAGACACTGGATGGCAAAGATTTCCTTGCATATGACAGTCAACAGCAGAATACAAAAATAGGATTTGCCACAGATGACAATCTTCGTCTGCTTTGTGAGTCGACTAACATGCAAGGTGATGGCACATTTAAGACAGCGCCCAAGTTGTTCCACCAACTGTACACTCTCCACGTCAGTCTCGGATCTGGAAACAACACGGAGACAGTGCCTGTGATGTATCCTCGGCTTCCAGACAAACGCAAGGAAATATACAGAGACGTGTTCCAGAAGATCAATTTGAAATTGGAGGATCTTGGACTGGATTTCAACCCTCCCAAGCTGAGACTGGACTACGAACCAGCTCCCATCAGTGTTGAAAGAAAAATAAATCCCGCATTGTGGATCAGCGCCTGGCTGTGTTCAAGCAGCAAGAGTATGCATAGGGAGACAGGTCAGTGTTAAGCTTTCTGCATGCTGCTGGACACTTGTTGAAATTAGAGTGATCAACAGACACTTGTTGAAACTAGAGTGATCAACAGACACTTGTTGAAACTAGAGTGATCAACAGACACTTGTTGAAACTAGAGTGATCAACAGACACTTGTTGAAACTAGAGTGATCAACAGACACTTGTTGAAACTAGAGTGATCAACAGACGCTTGTTGAAACTAGAGTTGAAACTAGAGTGATCTAGAACAGACACTTGTTGAAACTAGAGTGATCAACAGACACTTGTTGAAACTAGAGTGATCAACAGACACTTGTTGAAACTAGAGTGACCAACATACACTTGTTGAAACTAGAGTGACCAACAGACACTTGTTGAAACTAGAGTGACCAACAGACGCTTGTTGAAACTAGAGTGATCAACAGACGCTTGTTGAAACTAGAGTGATCAACAGACACTTGTTGAAACTAGAGTGATCAACAGACACTTGTTGAAACTAGAGTGATCAACAGACACTTGTTGAAACTAGAGTGATCAACAGACACTTGTTGAAACTAGAGTGATCAACAGACACTTGTTGAAACTAGAGTGATCAACAGACGCTTGTTGAAACTAGAGTGATCAACAGACGCTTGTTGAAACTAGAGTGACCAACAGACACTTGTTGAAACTAGAGTGATCAACAGACGCTTGTTGAAACTAGAGTGACCAACAGACGCTTGTTGAAACTAGAGTGATCAACAGACGCTTGTTGAAACTAGAGTGATCAACAGACGCTTGTTGAAACTAGAGTGATCAACAGATGCTTGTTGAAACTAGAGTGATCAACAGACACTTGTTGAAACTAGAGTGATCAACAGACACTTGTTGAAACTAGAGTGACCAACATACACTTGTTGAAACTAGAGTGACCAACAGACACTTGTTGAAACTAGAGTGACCAACAGATGCTTGTTGAAACAAGAGTGATCAACAGACGCTTGTTGAAACTAGAGTGATCAACAGACGCTTGTTGAAACTAGAGTGACCAACAGACACTTGTTGAAACTAGAGTGACCAACAGACACTTGTTGAAACTAGAGTGACCAACAGACACTTGTTGAAACTAGAGTGATGACCAACATACACTTGTTGAAACTAGAGTAGACCAACCAACAGACGCTTGTTGAAACTAGAGTGATCAACAGACACTTGTTGAAACTAGAGTGACCAACAGATGCTTGTTGAAACTAGAGTGATCAACAGACGCTTGTTGAAACTAGAGTGATCAACAGACGCTTGTTGAAACTAGAGTGATCAACAGACGCTTGTTGAAACTAGAGTGATCAACAGACGCTTGTTGAAACTAGAGTGACCAACAGACACTTGTTGAAACTAGAGTGACCAACAGACACTTGTTGAAACTAGAGTGACCAACAGACACTTGTTGAAACTAGAGTGACCAACATACACTTGTTGAAACTAGAGTGACCAACAGACACTTGTTGAAACTAGAGTGATCAACAGACACTTGTTGAAACTAGAGTGATCAACAGACACTTGTTGAAACTAGAGTGATCAACAGACACTTGTTGAAACTAGAGTGATCAACAGACACTTGTTGAAACTAGAGTGATCAACAGACACTTGTTGAAACTAGAGTGACCAACAGACACTTGTTGAAACTAGAGTGATCAACAGACGCTTGTTGAAACTAGAGTGACCAACAGATGCTTGTTGAAACTAGAGTGATCAACAGACACTTGTTGAAACTAGAGTGATCAACAGACGCTTGTTGAAACTAGAGTGATCAACAGACACTTGTTGAAACTAGAGTGATCAACAGACACTTGTTGAAACTAGAGTGATCAACAGATGCTTGTTGAAACTAGAGTGATCAACAGACGCTTGTTGAAACTAGAGTGATCAACAGATGCTTGTTGAAACTAGAGTGATCAACAGACACTTGTTGAAACTAGAGTGATCAACAGATGCTTGTTGAAACTAGAGTGATCAACAGATGCTTGTTGAAACTAGAGTGATCAACAGATGCTTGTTGAAACTAGAGTGATCAACAGACGCTTGTTGAAACTAGAGTGATCAACAGATGCTTGTTGAAACTAGAGTGATCAACAGACACTTCTTGAAACTAGAGTGATCAACAGACACTTGTTGAAACTAGAGTGATCAACAGACACTTGTTGAAACTAGAGTGATCAACAGACACTTGTTGAAACTAGAGTGATCAACAGACGCTTGTTGAAACTAGAGTGATCAACAGACGCTTGTTGAAACTAGAGTGATCAACAGATGCTTGTTGAAACTAGAGTGACCAACAGATGCTTGTTGAAACTAGAGTGATCAACAGACGCTTGTTGAAACTAGAGTGATCAACAGATGCTTGTTGAAACTAGAGTGATCAACAGACGCTTGTTGAAACTAAAGTGATCAACAGATGCTTGTTGAAACTAGAGTGACCAACAGACACTTGTTGAAATTAGAGTGATCAACAGACACTTGTTGAAACTAGAGTGACCAACAGACACTTGTTGAAACTAGAGTGATCAACAGACACTTGTTGAAACTAGAGTGATCAACAGACACTTGTTGAAACTAGAGTGATCAACAGACGCTTGTTGAAACTAGAGTGATCAACAGACGCTTGTTGAAACTAGAGTGATCAACAGACGCTTGTTGAAACTAGAGTGATCAACAGACGCTTGTTGAAACTAGAGTGATCAACAGACGCTTGTTGAAACTAGAGTGATCAACAGACACTTGTTGAAACTAGAGTGACCAACAGACACTTGTTGAAACTAGAGTGATCAACAGACACTTGTTGAAACTAGAGTGACCAACATACACTTGTTAAAACTAGAGTGATCAACATACACTTGTTGAAACTAGAGTGATCAACAGACACTTGTTGAAACTAGAGTGATCAACAGACACTTGTTGAAACTAGAGTGATCAACAGACACTTGTTGAAACTAGAGTGATCAACAGACACTTGTTGAAACTAGAGTGATCAACAGACACTTGCTGAAACTAGAGATCAACAGACGCTTGTTAAAACTAGAGTGATCAACAGACACTCTGTTGAAACTAGAGTGATCACTATGACCGTTGAAACTAGAGTGACTGCCAACAGACACTTGTTGAAATCCAGAATGATCAACAGACACTTTTGTTGAAAACTAGAGCACCAAATAAGATTAATTTGTTGAAACAGAGCACTGGGACAGACACTTGTTGAAACTAGAGTGATCAACAGACACTTGTTGAAACTAGAGTGATCAACAGACACTTGTTGAAACTAGAGTGATCAACAGACGCTTGTTGAAACTAGAGTGATCAACAGACACTTGTTGAAACTAGAGTGACCAACAGACACTTGTTGAAACTAGAGTGATCAACAGACACTTGTTGAAACTAGAGTGACCAACATACACTTGTTGAAACTAGAGTGATCAACATACACTTGTTGAAACTAGAGTGACCAACAGACGCTTGTTGAAACTAGAGTGATCAACAGACACTTGTTGAAACTAGAGTGACCAACAGACGCTTGTTGAAACTAGAGTGATCAACAGACACTTGTTGAAACTAGAGTGATCAACAGACACTTGTTGAAACTAGAGTGATCAACAGACACTTGTTGAAACTAGAGTGATCAACAGACACTTGTTGAAACTAGAGTGATCAACAGACACTTGTTGAAACTAGAGTGATCAACAGACACTTGTTGAAACTAGAGTGATCAACAGACATTTGTTGAAACTAGAGTGATCAACAGACATTTGTTGAAACTAGAGTGATCAACAGACACTTGTTGAAACTAGAGTGATTAACAGACATTTGTTGAAACTAGAATGATCAACAGACATTTGTTGAAACTAGAGTGATCAACAGACATTTGTTGAAACTAGAGTGATCAACAGACATTTGTTGAAACTAGAGTGATCAACAGACATTTGTTGAAACTAGAGTGATCAACAGACATTTGTTGAAACTAGAGTGATCAACAGACACTTGTTGAAACTAGAGTGATCAACAGACACTTGTTGAAACTAGAGTGATCAACAGACACTTGTTGAAACTAGAGTGATCAACAGACACTTGTTGAAACTAGAGTGATCAACAGACACTTGTTGAAACTAGAGTGACCAACAGACACTTGTTGAAACTAGAGTGATCAACAGACGCTTGTTGAAACTAGAGTGATCAACAGACGCTTGTTGAAGCTAGAGTGATCAATAGACGCTTGTTGAAGCTAGAGTGATCAATAGACACTTGTTGAAACTAGAGTGATCAACAGACACTTGTTGAAACTAGAGTGATCAACAGACACTTGTTGAAACTAGAGTGATCAACAGACACTTGTTGAAACTAGAGTGACCAACATACACTTGTTGAAACTAGAGTGACCAACAGACACTTGTTGAAACTAGAGTGACCAACAGATGCTTGTTGAAACAAGAGTGATCAACAGACGCTTGTTGAAACTAGAGTGATCAACAGACGCTTGTTGAAACTAGAGTGACCAACAGACACTTGTTGAAACTAGAGTGACCAACAGACACTTGTTGAAACTAGAGTGACCAACAGACACTTGTTGAAACTAGAGTGATCAACAGACACTTGTTGAAACTAGAGTGATCAACAGACACTTGTTGAAACTAGAGTGATCAACAGACACTTGTTGAAACTAGAGTGATCAACAGACACTTGTTGAAACTAGAGTGATCAACAGACACTTGTTGAAACTAGAGTGACCAACAGACACTTGTTGAAACTAGAGTGATCAACAGACGCTTGTTGAAACTAGAGTGACCAACAGACACTTGTTGAAACTAGAGTGACCAACAGACACTTGTTGAAACTAGAGTGATCAACAGACACTTGTTGAAACTAGAGTGACCAACATACACTTGTTGAAACTAGAGTGACCAACAGACACTTGTTGAAACTAGAGTGATCAACAGACACTTGTTGAAACTAGAGTGACCAACAGACACTTGTTGAAACTAGAGTGATCAACAGACACTTGTTGAAACTAGAGTGACCAACAGACACTTGTTGAAACTAGAGTGATCAACAGACACTTGTTGAAACTAGAGTGACCAACAGACACTTGTTGAAACTAGAGTGATCAACAGACACTTGTTGAAACTAGAGTGACCAACAGACACTTGTTGAAACTAGAGTGATCAACAGACACTTGTTGAAACTAGAGTGACCAACATACACTTGTTGAAACTAGAGTGATCAACATACACTTGTTGAAACTAGAGTGACCAACAGACGCTTGTTGAAACTAGAGTGATCAACAGACACTTGTTGAAACTAGAGTGACCAACAGACGCTTGTTGAAACTAGAGTGATCAACAGACACTTGTTGAAACTAGAGTGATCAACAGACACTTGTTGAAACTAGAGTGACCAACAGACACTTGTTGAAACTAGAGTGACCAACAGACACTTGTTGAAACTAGAGTGATCAACAGACGCTTGTTGAAACTAGAGTGACCAACAGATGCTTGTTGAAACTAGAGTGATCAACAGACGCTTGTTGAAACTAGAGTGATCAACAGACGCTTGTTGAAACTAGAGTGATCAACAGACGCTTGTTGAAACTAGAGTGATCAACAGACGCTTGTTGAAACTAGAGTGATCAACAGACACTTGTTGAAACTAGAGTGATCAACAGACACTTGTTGAAACTAGAGTGATCAACAGACGCTTGTTGAAACTAGAGTGATCAACAGACGCTTGTTGAAGCTAGAGTGATCAATAGACGCTTGTTGAAGCTAGAGTGATCAATAGACACTTGTTGAAACTAGAGTGATCAACAGACACTTGTTGAAACTAGAGTGATCAACAGACACTTGTTGAAACTAGAGTGATCAACAGACACTTGTTGAAACTAGAGTGATCAACAGACGCTTGTTGAAACTAGAGTGATCAACAGACACTTGTTGAAACTAGAGTGATCAACAGACACTTGTTGAAACTAGAGTGATCAACAGACACTTGTTGAAACTAGAGTGATCAACAGACACTTGTTGAAACTAGAGTGATCAACAGACACTTGTTGAAACTAGAGTGATCAACAGACGCTTGTTAAAACTAGAGTGATCAACAGACACTTGTTGAAACTAGAGTGATCAACAGACGCTTGTTGAAACTAGAGTGATCAACAGACACTTGTTGAAACTAGAGTGATCAACAGACGCTTGTTGAAACTAGAGTGATCAACAGACACTTGTTGAAACTAGAGTGATCAACAGACACTTGTTGAAACTAGAGTGACCAACAGACACTTGTTGAAACTAGAGTGATCAACAGACGCTTGTTGAAACTAGAGTGATCAACAGACGCTTGTTGAAGCTAGAGTGATCAATAGACGCTTGTTGAAGCTAGAGTGATCAATAGACACTTGTTGAAACTAGAGTGATCAACAGACACTTGTTGAAACTAGAGTGATCAACAGACACTTCTTGAAACTAGAATGATTGACAAAACACATGATTGATGACTTTTATGACAATTCTGTACTTTGTGCAATTAATGTAGTTGTCTTAATCAAAACTGTTGAGCAGATGTGTTTTATATTATATTTTCCATTTCACATAACCGATATTTAAATTTATGACTTTCCGGTGACTTTTGAAATTTGCTTACTTTCATAGAGTAGGATACATTTGATGCATAAATCTCAATGCAATCTGAAATAGTTAATGCTCCCCCTTGCTGCCCCCTCCTGAATTGTATAATTAAAGAAATAGCTATAACGGGACAAGTTTTATTGCCAAACTTAACGAGTAGCTATAACGGGGAAAAATGTAGCTACAACGGGAAGTGGCTATATAACGGGCCTAGACCACCTAAACAAGAGAGGTGTGAAAAGATCCTGATGTATTTGTACTTGTGTCAATAACCAACTGTCCACCCAGCAGCAGTAGAGCAGCATGACTTAATTACACTGACTATGATTCAACAAGTTAAGTCAAACAACAGGAAGTAGCTACAACGTGAAGTAGCTATATAATGGGCCTAGACCACCTAAACAAGAGAAGTGTGAAAAGATCCTGATGTATTTGTACTTGTGTCAATAACCAACTGTCCACCCAGCAGCAGTAGAGCAGCATGACTTAATTACACTGACTATGATTCAACAAGTTAAGTCCAACAACAGGAAGTAGCTACAACGGGAAGTAGCTATATAATGGGCCTAGACCACCTAAATAAGAGAGGTGAAAAGATCCTGATGTATTTGTACTTGTGTCAATAACCAACTGTGCACCCAGCAGCAGTAGAGCAGCATGGCTTAATTACACTGACTATGATTCAACAAGTTAAGTCCAACAACAGGAAGTAGCTACAACGGGAAGTGGCTATATAACGGGCCTAGACCACCTAAACAAGAGAGGTGTGAAAAGATCCTGATGTATTTGTACTTGTGTCAATAACCAACTGTGCACCCAGCAGCAGTAGAGCAGCATGACTTAATTACACTGACTATGATTCAACAAGTTAAGTCCAACAACAGGAAGTAGCTACAATGGGAAGTAGCTATATAACGGGCCTAGACTACCTAAATAAGAGAGGTGTGAAAAGATCCTGATGTATTTGTACTTGTGTCAATAACCAACTGTGCACCCAGCAGCAGTAGAGCAGCATGGCTTAATTACACTGACTATGATTCAACAAGTTAAGTCAAACAACAGGAAGTAGCTACAATGGGAAGTAGCTATATAACGGGCCTAGACTACCTAAATAAGAGAGGTGTGAAAAGATCCTGATGTATTTGTACTTGTGTCAATAACCAACTGTGCACCCAGCAGCAGTAGAGCAGCATGGCTTAATTACACTGACTATGATTCAACAAGTTAAGTCAAACAACAGGAAGTAGCTACAATGGGAAGTAGCTATATAACGGGCCTAGACTACCTAAATAAGAGAGGTGTGAAAAGATCCTGATGTATTTGTACTTGTGTCAATAACCAACTGTCCACCCAGCAGCAGTAGAGCAGCATGACTTAATTACACTGACTATGATTCAACAAGTTAAGTCCAACAACAGGAAGTAGCTACAATGGGAAGTGGCTATATAACGGGCCTAGACCACCTAAACAAGAGAGGTGAAAAGATCCTGATGTATTTGTACTTGTGTCAATAACCAACTGTCCACCCAGCAGCAGTAGAGCAGCATGGCTTAATTACACTGACTATGATTCAACAAGTTAAGTCCAACAACAGGAAGTAGCTACAACAGGAAGTGGCTATATAATGGGCCTAGACCACCTAAATAAGAGAGGTGTGAAAAGATCCTGATGTATTTGTACTTGTGTCAATAACCAACTGTCCACCCAGCAGCAGTAGAGCAGCATGACTTAATTACACTGACTATGATTCAACAAGTTAAGTCAAAGAGACATTGTGTCTTTTTTCTATTCCTATATATGGTACTTAAATATAAAACAAAAATATGTTCTATCCATAAACAGTGTAGTTAGTAGATAATACAAATGTGATAGTTGTATGTTGTGGTACATAGCATGTATTATACTATACATAGTTCCGATGAAAAATGTAATAGTAATATATTACATTCAGCATGTAATAGTAATAGTAATACTAATAATAGGAAGGAAACTAAGTAGTAGTAATACTAGTGGAAATAGATTACATTGTGATGTAATTGACCCCAGGCCTGTTACAGTCTAGACACCAGACACCACCAAAGAATGAAAAGATAGCTAGCTACTAGCGGGTTAAGTTTGAGCTTACACAACTAGTACCAGAAAACATGCACTAACCCTTGTGAATAATCCAGACCAGTCACAATGTTTTGGCAATGTCAGTAGATGATTCAAGGATTACATTACAAAGACATGATTATGAAACTATGAGTATTTTACATGAAATGTCTAATTGCCTCTCTTAAAAGAATTCACCCTATTAAAATGATACCTTTGTTCTGGTAGTCCTATTGTTTAAAACATTGCAAAGCACTCCTAAAGCACTCATGTCATTCATCACTTCATGGAAAGTGTCAATTTGCAAAGATTGTATGCATTATCAAATAACCATAATATCAATTAACCTGGAGAAAAAATAATCTGCACTTGACTAGTATATATATAATATTTTATGTGGAACAATGTTACCTGTATAAAATTACTAGGAATTGTGGCTAGTTTGCTGATAACATCAAAGGCAAATGTCAGTATTGTATATGGGCTTTATAATAATAAGCAAAATAACAATGCATCAATACATAATGTAAATACAATCTAAACATTGTCATTACATAAACCTCATTAAAATATAATATATCTGCAAAGGTGGGAGAACCAACCAAAACCTCCTTAAAATAAAATATATCAGCAAAGGCAGGAGACCCACCACACATAGGATTACCATTCACAGACATGCACAAACAGAAAGTCTGGAGTACTCAATCCCCCACAAAAATGTGACACATAAAAAATGAAGTAATACGTCTATATGTGACCCCGGCTGACCAAATGAGTGATAAGTCAGAAAAATTGTAATATTGTTTTCTTACATCCTTGTAAAGGTTTGGTAGGGTGCTTTACACGGTTTCACAAATTATGACTGCTACAAAAATTGGCGAAGTTATGGAGCATTGAACATGGTAAGAGTCAAAAAGTGAAAATGAGGAAAACGGCTGTTGAAGTTTTACATTATATATGCAAATGGATTGCATGGAAATATTACATGCATAACATTCAAATGTTTGACACAGTTTAAAACCTACAGGCAACTGTCCAGTTTAACAGGGGTCTAGTGGCTTAATGCTGTCTGTTGACACAAGATACTGCCAGTGACCAATTACAGATTAGTCACAGTTTCCATCAAACAATAGCAGGCAGAGAATCTTAGCTCCACAGCTGGGTGTAATACACAACCAGAGCCACCACTGATTCATGGTCAAGTAGATTAGCTCAATGCACCAACTAAGACAATACACAACACTGTGAGTGACAGTGTCCAGAGTGAGGCCTAAGCAGTGTCCTCATTGCTGAATAGATCAATTAAACCTGCCAAGTGGGTGACATTCTGCACAAGTGTTCATTAATCCTTAGTGATTGTTCAGAACACCAGACTGACCACATACCTAAACAAAGCGAATGTAATAGGTGAAGAACAGGCAGTGTTCAAATAGGGGTATTGGTTGAATTGTATTTGTCTTGATGCAAAAGGCTTTATTGTGCCTTCATCAATTATAAGAAAGCATTTGATTTAGTAGACCGGTCCTCCCTGTGGTCTAAGATAATTTCATGCGGTATTAATGGTAATGTGTTAAAAGTTGTAAACAACATGTACAAAAATGCTAAGTCATGTATAAATCAGGGCCAGGCTGTGTCAGCCTTCTTCTCATGTGATGTAGAGGTATGGCAAGGAGAAAACTTGTGTCCTTTGTTATTTGCTATTTACCTGAATAATTTTGAACACTGTTAGTCATAATTAGAACAGACTTGACATGGCAGCTGGTGAAATTTACAACAACCTTAGTGATGATGATGTAGAAAATGTATGTTCTACTATATGCTGATGACACTAGAATGATTCAATCAAATACAGATTTCTTGCTTGTGTTTAGCGGAACTATGTCAACTCTTCTAATGGTTGACATTTGGTTGTTTCAGGTGTCAACTATATTGTGAATCTGTAATTATTAGTCTATATTGATACAATTGATTTACACAGTACCATGTCTACACAAGGCATGGCAAGCGTAAACAGAACAGTAGAATGCATTTGATATCAATAAAGTGTAGGATATTTCACTCTATAGTTGTCCAGAATATTAATTGCAATTATAGAAAATCAATAGTTTTGAAGATACAGCTTAAAAGTTTTAGGCAACTGTTCAGTCTAACAGGGGTCAAGTGTGTCTACTCTGCCTGGGCCCTGTGACCAATTAAAGATTAGTCAAAGTCTGAATGGAACAATAGCACTAGGCTGCAGAGTTTAGTCATGCTGCTGGCTTTCTGGCACAATAAACAAAATCTACTGTTGGGGGTGGTCTCAAGGGCCCTTCTCAAAACCACATCACTAGATAATGTAAAACTTTTGCACTTTGGGGGCCCCTTAGGTGCCCTTAGAATGATTCAATCAAATACAGATTTGTTGTATATAGTGGCAGCACTCTAAGGTACATCTATGCAAAATTACAAAAAAAGTTGCTAAACAGTTTTTGAAAAAATAGACAAAATGTTACATTTTTACCAGTTTTGGGGTCCTTGGAGGCCCTAGGGAGCCCTTAAAATGATTCAATCAAATACAGATTTCTTGTGCATAGTGGCAGTGCCCTAAGATATGTCTATGCATATATGCAAATTAGAGAAAAAGTTGCTGAACGGTTTCTGAGATACGGCAGCTAACGGCTGACGGCGGATGTTGGACATAGAGGAGTGTCTCATATACATGTGTTTAGTATTGATTAATGGACTCGTATTCTATGTGGATGATCAGCCGTCACATGATGATAATGGTCATATATACGTACCGATGCTTTATTATGTATAGAGGAGTGTCTCATATACATGTGTTTAGTATTGATTAATGGACTCGTATTCTATGTGGATGATCAGCCGTCACATGATGATAATGGTCATATATACGTACCGATGCTTTATTATGTATAGAGGAGTGTCTCATATACATGTGTTTAGTATTGATTAATGGACTCGTATTCTATGTGGATGATCAGCCGTCACATGATGATAATGGTTATGTATACGTACCGATGCTTTATTATGTATAGAGGAGTGTCTCATATACATGTGTTTAGTATTGATTAATGGACTCGTATTCTATGTGGATGATCAGCCGTCACATGATGATAATGGTCATGTATACGTACCGATGCTTTATTATGCACAGAGGAGTGTCTCATATACATGTGTTTAGTATTGATTAATGGACTGGTATTCTATGTGGATGATCAGCCGTCACATGATGATAATGGTTATGTATACGTACCGATGCTTTATTATGTATAGAGGAGTGTCTCATATACATGTGTTTAGTATTGATTAATGGACTCGTATTCTATGTGGATGATCAGCCGTCACATGATGATAATGGTCATGTATACGTACCGATGCATTATTATGCACAGAGGAGTGTCTCATATACATGTGTTTAGTATTGATTAATGGACTGGTATTCTATGTGGATGATCAGCCGTCACATGATGATAATGGTCATGTATACGTACCGATGCATTATTATGCACAGAGGAGTGTCTCATATACATGTGTTTAGTATTGATTAATGGACTGGTATTCTATGTGGATGATCAGCCGTCACATGATGATAATGGTTATGTATACGTACCGATGCATTATTATGTATAGAGAAGTGTCTCATATACATGTGTTTAGTATTGATTAATGGACTCGTATTCTATGTGGATGATCAGCCGTCACATGATGATAATGGTCATGTATACGTACCGATGCATTATTATGCATAGAGAATATATCAATATACATGTGTTTAATGGTAGAAGTATTAGAACTGAGTTTATACTGTATTGACATTTTACATTGATTTGATACTGTGTTAGTGATACTTAGGATGCATGTTAATGTATTTCTTGATTTGAGAACACAGTATTTAAACTAATATAGACCTATGTGTTATTGATAGTAAGTCCGTCAAGGAGGATTGCCGTTTGTATATCTAGTTACAAATATCACAGGTGCTAGCTTGCTATTTGGTATCTGAGATGAACTATATGCAATTTAACTGTATCAAAGTTATGCAAGGGTTGTTATGTTTAACGCTGTTGTTGAATGATCCTTTGTATCCATTGTTGCACTTGTAGTAATCATATGTTATTATGTTGCAGGTTTATTTTGTATTTTAGATTTGACACAATAAATGATAGTCATCATTTAACCGTGTTGTCTGTCTTCATGGTAAATCCCCCGCTACAATATGATCAAACGTTTCGTGATCCGCGTCAAAATTTATATCGCTCTCTGAACTACTTGAGTAAGCCGCCATTTGTATCGAGTTGTTTACATGACACCGCGCGACTTCGCGGGGCCGCAGGCATGAAGCCGCTGCACTAACTGACAGCGGAACCACGACTGATGTCACGTTTCAGCAACAAATGCAAACCTGGCATCGCTCGGGAGTTTCCGTAAAATGGCAAATTTAAAGGTTCTTTTTATGTCGTATGCTCATATACGATATTTAAACATTTAGGCAATATCATCATTTGAAAGGGCATCAACCATTTGTTATTAAGGGACAGAGCAGATTGTATCCCAGGATATGGCCTTTAAAGAAAAGCAAATATGGGAATGTTTTAAGTTAACAAAAAAGAACAGGTGGAACTTGTGTAGAAGGAAGCAGATGAATGCAACAGTGAAAGTGTAGGAACAGAAAACTTGTCATAACCCTCACTACGCTGTGCATGTTACTAACATGTACCTTGATATATAAATACTTAACTAGACTTAGTTAATGTGCAGTTCTTGTACTAAATCATTGGCTTTCCTTCTAGGTGCTGCAACTATATGACAAGGATTATTGTATGAATTTCCACAACAGAAATGGTAAATTAATCTCTACAACTGGAATCTCATTGAGGATTTATATGTGCGCAATACTAATCCTGGATATATACTTAATAACAGAGGGTCAACTTGTTCTGCTGACACCCTTTAGGAAGCCAGGGAACTAGCTTTGAGCATACCAGAGATCAAAACTGTTTATTTCAAGAAGTCACAAGAAGAAATGAACCTGTTCTGCACCATACTTTTAAACTGTACTTCATGCAACATTTTATGTTCGTTTAATAATAATAATAATAATAATAACAATAATAATAACACAAGTTTATTAGCAACTCAACTGAGTTGGATTCACAGTATACAATAAAATACAACTATACATTGGAACGTCATACAGTATTAATACACTGAAATGTCATACAGTATAAATACCATCCTTTTGCCCTTCATTCGTTATTGGCAGTTGTGTAATCCCCATGGCATAAAGGAGTTACGGTATCTGTTTGTTCGGGTTATTGGCAAAGGGTACACATTACTCTGTCTGATGTCATATTTGGTATGCCTTTTGTCAGGCAGCAGATAGTTTAATCTGTGTGTACTAACTTTAAGCTTACTGAAATATTTTTGGCAAAGGCAGTCCCGTCTTGCTTTCAATGTCTCCAATTTAACATACGTGAGTATCTCAGCGTAACTTGTTGCAGGAAAAATACACTTTAATGCTCTTTTTTGTATCATTTCAATACTGTCAGATAAATATTGTGGCAAGTTAGTGTGCCATACGGGGCATGCATATTCTAAAACAGGTCTCACAACACTGACATATATAGTGACCAGATCATTCTGGCTAATTCCTACTCGCTTTAACTGATACAACATGTACAATCGTTTCCCGGCCTTTTTCACAATATTTTCGACATTCTTATTCCATGTCAGATCCTGTGAAATTGTAACACCTAGAAGTTTGGCATGGTCTACTTGATCTAAATCTTTTCCATCGATCGTTATATTCGGGATAGTGTTTCGAAAATTGCGGTCTTGTGCAAAACAGATGATCATCTCTTTTGATTTTCCTAAATTAATTTTCATATCATTCTGTTCTGTCCACTTAGCGGCAACGTCAACCGATTCTTGTATAACAGATACACCCTTTCTGTCGCATACTTCGAACAATGTACTGTCATCTATATATTTATATAACGGAACAGGCGTTTCTAAATCATTTATGTAGACTAGAAAACATTTAGGTCCAGACAGTGTTCCTTGTGGTACTCCCCCATTGGGGTGACCAGGATGCGAATATTAATTTCCTATTTTTACTTGTTGAGTTCTGTCCAGTAAAAATGTTGCCATCCATCTTATAATATGTGAAGGCAAACCATACAACTGTAGCTTTTCTAGTAACAAATGATGATTAATAAGGTCAAACGCTTTGCTAAAATCTAGCATTACAACACGGACATAAGAGTCCAATTTATCAGTCGCCTCATACCATGTGTGTATCATTTCGACAAGAACGTCTGTTGTGGAAGTTCCACTAATTCCACCAAATTGCTTAGCATCAATTTCTCCTTCAATTGTGTCATCCACCCATTTCATTATTATTGATTCAAACACCTTAGCACCTATTGGAGTTAGTGAAATTGGTCTAATGTCTTTTTCAATCGACACAGGTGGGTTTGTTTTTGGTAAAGGTATCTTGTTGGCCATTTTCCATTCCATAGGGAGTACTCCTTCTCTTAGAGACTTGTTAAAGATAGCAGTTAATGGAGGAGCGAGGACGTTTGCGTGATTTCTTTACTTCATATATATACACAGGATTTTGAAATGAGAATGTTTTGAGAAACTTTGATCATCAAATTGTACTTTATACTTTATTTGTTTATTGTGGTTTGTGTTGTGGGATTTTATGAAAATAGCTAAGAATTTTTAAAACTTGTGCATTTTTTTTATACTGGTGGAGTTACCATTGCATTCCAAATAAGTGTACAGGTCGGAATAAGACTATATAGGGTGGAATAAGTGTACAGGTCGGAATAAGAGTATATGGTGGAATAAGAGTACAGGGCGGAATAAGAGTATAGGGCGGTATAAGAGTATAGGGTGGACATGCCTCGGAATTTTAATAAGAGCATAGGTCGGAATAACATAGCATAGGGTGGAAATTTCATGAAATTATAATAAGAGTATAGGGCAGAATAATAGTATAGGGCGGACATTTCATGAAATTATGATAAGAGTATAGGGCGGAATAATAGTATAGGGCGGACATTTCATGAAATTATGATAAGAGTATAGGGCGGAATAATAGTATAGGGCGGACATTTCATAAAATTATAATAAGAGTATAGGGCAGAATAATAGTATAGGGCGGACATTTCATGAAATTATGATAAGAGTATAGGGCAGAATAATAGTATAGGGTGGACATTTCATGAAATTATGATAAGAGTATAGGGCGGAATAATAGTATAGGGCGGACATTTCTCTAAATTATAATAAGAGTATAGGGCAGAATAATAGTATAGGACAGACATTTCTCTAAATTATAATAAGAGTATAGGGCAGAATAATAGTATAGGGCGGAAATTTCTCTAAATTATAATAAGAGTATAGGGCAGAATAATAGTATACGGCGGAAATTTCTCTAAATTATAATAAGAGTATAGGGCAGAATAATAGTATAGGGCGGACATTTCTCGAAATTATAATAAGAGTATAGGGCAGAATAATAGTATAGGGCGGAAATTTCTCTAAATTATAATAAGAGTATAGGGCAGAATAATAGTATAGGACAGACATTTCTCTAAATTATAATAAGAGTATAGGGCAGAATAATAGTATAGGGCGGAAATTTCTCTAAGTTATGATAAGAGTATAGGGCAGAATAATAGTATAGGGTGGAAATTTCTCTAAATTATGATAAGAGTACAGTGCGGAATAATAGTATAGGGTGGAAATTTCATGAAATTATAATAAGAGTATAGGGCGGAATAATAGTATAAGCCTGTAATAAGGCGGAATTAAGTTGCAATGTGTGTATTCATAATAATGATATGCAAACAGGAGTTGCCTACATCAAACAAACAATAATACTGTATATTAAATCAAACTTCGAAACAAAACTCCAGACAAACATAACGCTCCATTTAGTTTGTCTCAATGATTAGTTTAACACTAACTGATATCTGTTGAAAACAATGCAACAACATATTCAAGCAGTACAAGTCTACATAGAAAATGGTACTCACTAAACAACAGACAGTACAGTTGCTTAATTACCGAGACGTGGTATTAATCTAAACTCAGTTATGTACCTCGGTAACTTACATGTAGTATACATAAATTACAAATAATTATGGAGGGCCACTTGATTTAATATTGTTTTAAATAGCACGAATTAATGTGTTGTCTGATTATTACAATCTTGACATAAATGTATAGTATGCACTGATAAGATTAAGTCTAAGATGACTACTTAGTTGCTTGGCTATACGGAAGCACTGCACTGTTTCTTTTTGCCTGGAATGTCAACACTTCAAACAAGGTACTTATTCTTCTTAAAAATTAAAACTATTGCCTTTTTATCGTATATGTTTGTGTAGCACTTTGTGAACCCATGATCTGCACATCTGACTTTTTTCACAGCCGACTTAAAGTTACAGTGATTAAATTATGACGGTTCATTTTAGTGGGTAGTCAAGTTACTGGTACAGTCCTCGGTTGGCATACCATTCATTTTAATTGACCTATCCTTCCATCTCCGTCTTTATCTGTTGCCAGTAGCACAGGTCTACATTGCTGCGAATGAAATATATCTATAATTCCTTAAGATAATGTAGTTAATTCTGCCAAGCCTGCCACCCCTAAATACATAAATGGAGTAATCCACTATGGTTCGTTTACAACTTTTCTAGCCATAATACCAACGTCCTGACCACAACATGATCCCAATAAAACATAACAAACCTTTATATTTAGTACACAGGTTCCCTAAGTAAGCCTTTTGTGCATATGTGTATTTTACCATTTTTTTTGGCGAAAAGATCGCTATCTGCCATGATTGGCGTGGGTGACCGGCATAAACAACGTCGCCATAAGAACGAAGAGCACTAAATAAATACATGTAGTACCTACTAAAAAACGTATAGGGTGGAACTAATAAGAGTAGATAACCGTAGACCCAAATATAAAACACATAGGGTGGAACTGCCAACATTAAATAAGTGTACAGACCCGAATAAGACCGTATAGGCTGGGATTTTTAGTCCAAATAAATAGCCGCACATATACGCTTATTTAGAATGCAATAGTACTCGTCACGGAAGTCACGTTTTTTCTGTCATAGAAGTCACGCACATCCAATACTCTCTAAAAACATAAAATAACTGATTCTTGATAGCTTGCCTCATTTAGGAATTTTCAAACCTCCAAGTAGCCAATTATGTGAAACAAAATAGTGTATCTCTCCTGGGAGGCTACGAAATTGATGAAACATATCTACTCAGTCTATATATTTGCAATAGTAGATGTCATAGAAGTCACGTTTTTTACATCTCATTTTTCCCATGAAATTTTTGATAGGATTGAAAAATGTTTTGGCTAAATTAAGATTTAACAAGATTGCCATCCAGAAAATTAACTCTAGATGGCAGGTGGACAAGGAAGCCTTTTGGCTTATCGAGAGTCCAATACTTTTTTTATCTACATGTATCCCGCCCTTTTAAGGTGTGTCAATTTTATTTTTAAATATATTCACGCTACTAGCACCAACACAATCAGGAGATAAAAAAAATATGTTCCATTCATTTACAGTCCTTTGTGAGAATGAGAACTTTCTTATATCTAATCTACTCTGCTCCTTTACTAATGTAACTTCATTTCCTCTGGACCTTCTATCTTTCTTAACTGAGAAATTGTGATCTTTCTATCAATATTTTCATAACCATTCAACATTTTAAACACTTCTATCTGGTCTCCTCTCAATCTCCTGGTCTCTAGTGTTGTTAAACCACATTCTTTTAGACGTATTTCGTATGTAAGATCCCTCAGTTTTGGTATCATTTTAGTCGCTCTCCTCTGTACTCTTTCTAGCATATCTATGTCCTTCCTATGATGTGGCCTCCACGCTTGAATACAATATTCTAAATGAGGCCTAACTATTGTTTTGTACAGCGGTATTATTAGCTCTTTTTCCTTATACGTTATGTTTTGAGTAATTAATCCAAGGATTTGATTTCCCTTTGAAGCGGCAATATCACACTGCTCTGAAACCTTCATATCAGCATTAATGGTTAACCCTAAGTCCTTTTTTTACAGTAATACTTAGTACAGAACCTCCCACTGAATATTGTACATCTTCGTTCCCATGTCCTGTGTGGAGGCATTTACATTTCCCAAAGTTGAACAACATTTGCCATCTTTCAGACCATTTTATCTTCATCACATTTAAATTTTAATCCTTCTAAACAATTTTTTATTATCCGCAAATTTCAACACCTTGCTTGTTATATCATCATCCAAATTGTTGATATATATTAAGAATAATATAGGTCCCAGTACTGATCCCTGTGGTACCCCACTCAAAACCGATTTCCAGTTTGAAGCTTCCCCATCAACTACTACACGTTGTCTTCTGTCAATTAGCCATTTTTCTATCCAGTTAATTAAACCATTTCCTATGCCATGGGCCTTTAGTTTAAGCAGTAATCTTTGATGTGAGACTTTGTCGAAAGCTTTCTGAAAATCTAAGTAGATGATATCTACTGGTGATCCCTCGTCTACCCACTTAGTGATATCTTCCAAAAAACACAACATATTTGTTAAGCATGACCTCGCTTTTAGAAACCCATGTTGAGATGGGTTTAACAAGTTATGTTTAACAAGAAAATCCACCATGTGACCTTTAATTAGTTTTTCTAATAATTTGCAAATCACTGACGTTAAACTCACTGGTCTGTAGTTCTCTGACTTGTTTCTGGAACCTTTTTTAAATAACGGTATAATGTTTGCTTCTTACCATTCTAAAGAAACCACTCCCTCTTCTAATGACAAATTGAAAACTGTTGCAAGTGGTATGCTAATTTGTTCTACAATTTCCAATAGTAGTTTGGACAGAATCCCATCTACTCCAGGTGATTTATTATCCTTCAAAGCCCTAATTTTCTAAGCTACAATTTCCTGGGTTACAATTAACTGTCCTAAATAGTCTGATTCTGCCCCCTTGAACTTAGCCTCTGGTACTGGCAGTGAACTAATATCTTCCCTGGTAAACACTGAACTAAAATACTCATTCAAGTCTTCTGCCATTAAGAATCCCTCTGATATTATATTTCCAGCACTATCTTCTAGAGGACCGACCTTATCCTGAACTTTCTGTTTACTCCGAACATATGCATAAAAACTCTTGCTGTCTTGTTTTATATTACAAGTTAATTTTTGTTCGTAGCTTCTCTTAGAATTTCTAATTTCAGTTGAAGCTTGGTTTAGTGCTTCTTTATCAATGTTGTAGTCTTCGTCATTTCCAGTACATCTATATGACTTTCACATCGTTTGTTTGTACTTAATTTTTCTAATTGCTTCTTTCGATAAGTATTTATTTCTGGACCTTTTCCATTGTTTTTTGAAGGGAACAAATTTTTCGACGATGCATTCTATTTCATTATTTAAGATATTCCAGCATTCTGTTGCCGACTTATTCTTCAGTGTGTTGTTCCAGTTTATCTTTGCGAAATATTTCCTCATATCCTTATATCTTCCTTTGTAAAAATTTCTCCTGAACTGTTTTTATTATTTCTTTCTGATTTTACTTTGATGGTAAAATGTATCTGGTTGTGATTACTACTCCCCAGTGGCTCATATATCTTGACATTGTGAACTATTTCATTCTGTGAGGATAAAACTATGTCTAACTCTAACACATTCTCACCCATGGTTGGCTGTAGCACATGTTGAGCAAGGAAACTGTCTTGTACTAAAACTAAAAACTTGTGGTCCTCACTCCCCGTACTCTGTAGAGATTTCCATTGTATATGACCATGGTTAAAATCTACCATAATAATACAGTCCCGTTTGCTAACTTCTCTTACAGCGTTTTGTACTTTTTCATTCTCTTCTACACTTATGTTTGGACTTCAATAAACTAACCCCACCGTTAACGTTGAGTTTTCTGTAACTATGTTACACCAAACAGCGTCTTCATAATCTGCTTCTCAGTCTAATTTTATTTCGTAAGCCTGGATAGATTCTTTAACATATAAAATAACTCCACCTCCCCTTCTTCCTATTCTATCTTTCCAAAACATTACATAGCCTGTTAGTCCCAATTCCCATCTGATATATCAGTGGTGGCCCATGATTCAGTTATACCTATTATGTGAGGGTCAATATCTTCTACCATAATGTTTAGTTCACTTCTTTTGTTTACTATGCTCCTTGCATTTAAACAAACACATTTATATCCTGATTCAGAAGTTTTCCAGGATGTTCTTTGCTGATTTATTTCTGCTGTCTATCTATGCCTCCAGTTTCAGGCTTCTCTGTGAATCCCCACTGCGAATCTAGTTTAAATAGATGCAGCCTGTCCCACTGTCAACAGATTGCAGCTAGTTCTCTGAGAAAACTGCTGCCCCCTTTCCACTTAGATGGCGGCCATCTCTCATGTACATATCTTCCCTCCCAACAAAGTAGCCCCATAAATCTACGAATCCCACCCCCTCTTCTTTACACATCTGCTCAACTAGTGCGTTGATCGCCATCCTCTTGCAGTTTCTTAAAGAGCTGTTCGTGGTCTTTCAAATAAGTGTACAACAGTTCAGATTTGTTCAGAAATTTAGATGCAGTAGAACAATATCACTACAATTTGAGTAGCTTTGTCACGGAAGTCACCCTGGACCACACATGCTGACACGACCACACGTGCTGACACGACCACACGTGCTGACACGACCACACACGTACACAACACACATCAACAAAACAATCATCACACACGGTATGTAAGAGAAACACAATAACAAAGTTTATCACATATCTTTTTCTTTTTTTTCTTAATAAAACTTAGGATTAGAAACATAAAGAATTTATAATTTTTGTTTTGGGTGGCTCCTGTGATAGAGATCAATTGTGATCTTAGTCTCAGACTTAGTAGGACTGTAGGAGTCTCCCGTCCAACAGCAATTGTTTTCTTGCTATTTGTTTTTGTTTTCTGTCTCTCGATATTATATATATATATATTCTGTTTATTTTATATAAATTTGCACTGTATGTTTTACATTACAATATCTGATAATTTGTGTGTATATCTAAAAAATGTGTCGTCTTACTATGTCTATGACTATGTCTATGGCTATGCCTATGGCTATGGCTATTCTGTTGGGACTAATTATCCTTATCCTTAAGCTATTACCTTTAATTTAAGCACATTCCCAATGTTCTGGTATATTTATTTTGTTGTTGAAGTGCCTACTATGTCGCACAAGGTTCTTCTGACATTTGTAAAAAAAAACCGGCATGTTTTGATTAACGTATTCGACTCGCAGGTCGGCCTGTACATATTTTCATCACCATCACCTATTTGCACTGATGTGGCAACCTCTGGTGCTGCCACCTCTCGTATTTATACTGACATGTTTAAAAAAACTGCTTGCGTAATTTGTTTGACTTCAACAAAATTAACCTTGTCGGACATTCACATTCCGTATGATCAATATATTCGACTTATGTAACATTTAGTCATATGGTAAAGGGTAGCAGCCACTAGCCTCACACAGAAAGTGTACAAACCGTTTGAAAGGGAATCAAATGGTGATGGCGTCTTACGCCAGTACCCTAGCCTAGGGCTAGGCCTAGAGTCTAGACAGTAGTCTTAGTCCTATAGCCTAGGCTTACCTCCAACATTCAATGACACATCACGTGCTGACGACAGTTCGTTGTTTCTCTTGCTGCCAACGTCATCCTCATTACAACCCATTGATATATATACAAATATGGCACTCATTCCGACATAATCCGATCGTCTTGATCTTGCGTTAATAATCCACATATTCCAGACAGAGACAACACTTCGTGGACGTAGTGAATAACGCGTCTAGGCTCTAGCGCGCTATTCTGTGGTGCTGGAGCTGACCACAAGAATGTTTCCAAATAGCCTAAGCGACTCCTTTCTGGAATTGTTATAAAATATACACAATTTATACGGTATTTGTGTTCATCTTGGTCTATATAATTGATTATTATAAATAATTTCACCATCTTGAGTTATTAATTAATGATACTGCTGAGCGAGCGAGCGAGCGAGGGAGGGAGCGAGTGAGCGAGTGAGTTTATTCTGTGAAATTATATAGATGTAGCTAGAATAGATATAATAGTACCAATGATAACACATTAAAGCACACATATTGTAAGTACACTTATTTCCAATGTGGTCTTCAAACATAGTAATAAATTAATATTGACAATAAAAAATAAATAATAATAAAACAGACATATAATAAATAAAATACAATAAATACATATTCTTAAAAGAAGATAGGAAAATATTAAAATGTTAGTATTTTAATAAAGTATGTAAACTATTTAGACAAAGTTATTATCCTACACATAATAAAATATAGTATTATTAAGTTTTTCAAAAACCGGATTTAATCATTATAAAGTATAACATAAATGTTGTGTTTCTAGGCAACCAAGTGACTATATAACATACATCACCTGTTTTAACAAAACTAGTTTTAGAGCGACATTGTTTAGTTTCAATTGGCAAAGTATTCCAGTGGCATATATAGATATGCTTGTATGTAGAAAGGAAGTTTGTCCAGAAGTCTTAAGTCTTGGAATTCACTTTCTCTTGTGTTAATTGCTTCATATTAACCTTTTCTCTTAAATGTGCTGGTGCATTACCATTGATGATGTTGTACATGTGGCCCAGCTTTAATTGTTCTACTCTGTACCCAACAGGGAGTAATCCTATGTGGCCCAGCTTTAATTGTTCTACTCTGTACTCAACAGGGGAGTAATCCTATGTGGCCCAGCTTTAATTGTTCTACTCTGTACCCAACAGGGAGTAATCCTGTGTGGCCCAGCTTTAATTGTTCTACTCTGTACCCAACAGGGAGTAATCCTGTGTGGCCCAGCTTTAATTGTTCTACTCTGTACCCAACAGGGGAGTAATCCTATGTGGCCCAGCTTTAATTGTTCTACTCTGTACCCAACAGGGAGTAATCCTATGTGGCCCAGCTTTAATTGTTCTACTCTGTACCCAACAGGGAGTAATCCTATGTGGCCCAGCTTTAATTGTTCTACTCTGTACTCAACAGGGGAGTAATCCTATGTGGCCCAGCTTTAATTGTTCTACTCTGTACTCAACAGGGGAGTAATCCTGTGTGGCCCAGCTTTAATTGTTCTACTCTGTACCCAACAGGGGAGTAATCCTGTGTTGCCCAGCTTTAATTGTTCTACTCTGTACCCAACAGGGGAGTAATCCTATGTGGCCCAGCTTTAATTGTTCTACTCTGTACTCAACAGGGGAGTAATCCTATGTGGCCCAGCTTTAATTGTTCTACTCTGTACTCAACAGAGGAGTAATCCTATGTGGCCCAGCTTTAATTGTTCTACTCTGTACTCAACAGGGGAGTAATCCTATGTGGCCCAGCTTTAATTGTTCTACTCTGTACTCAACAGGGGAGTAATCTATGTGGCCCAGCTTTAATTGTTCTACTCTGTACTCAACAGGGGAGTAATCCTATGTGGCCCAGCTTTAATTGTTCTACTCTGTACTCAACAGGGGAGTAATCCTATGCACTTAAATTCATTTGCATCAACATTAAACCGTGGTGGAGCATTGAACACAAGTCTGATAATCGCTTGCTGCGCTGCAGTTCACGATCTATGCACTAGTGGGGCTGCTTATCTTTTCAGGTTACTGAGACCCCATCATAAACAAGGGAACATGCAGGGGGCAGGGGGGCAATTTCTCTGGGGGGCAGACATGGTATTAAATGTTAGTGAGAGTGAATGTTTTTTTTGCGGCGAGCGTCAATGGCGGGTGGAAATATAAATGTTATGAGACGATTAATGTGTATTTTTGTTGATTGTGAAAGGTGTGTGCAATTGGAGGGTAGACATATCGTTTTCAGTATATATTTAAGTATAATAGCCGGCGTGGTGGCGAATTTTTTTTTGGAAAGCACATGTTCTTGGCAACATGGCATATGTAGTTGGATGAAGTTCCTTGGCAACTTGCCAGGTAATTGGATGAAGTTCACCTCTAGTGTTGTGATGCTGATGACCATCTTTCTCAATTACTATCAGTTACACAAGCTAACACGTTCACTGTGTTACTTGTTGGCTTTGCTGCTGCCAATGTCACCATTGTGTGTGTCTACATGGTCAGCATTGTCACTGTTTTGTTTGTCTTTGTGACCTGTGTTGTCACTGTAATGTCTATTTTTGTGTCCTGTGTTGTCACTGTAATGTCTATCTTTGTGACCTGTGTTAATTGTCACTGTCATGTCTATCTTTGTGATCTGTATTGCCACTGTCATGTCTGTCTTTGTGACCTGTGTTGTCACTGCCATGTCTATCTTTGTGACCTGTGTTGCCACTGTCATGTCTATCTTTGCGACCTACGTTGTCACTGTCATGTCTATCTTTGCGACATGTGTTGTCACTCTCATGTATATCTTTGTGACCTGTGTTGTCATTGCAATGTATATCTTTGTGACCTGTGTTGCCACTGTCATGTCTATTTTTGCGACCTGTGTTGTCACTGTCATGTCTATCTTTGCGACCTGTGTTGTTACTGTCATGCTTGTCTTTGTGACCTGTGTTGTCACTGTCATGTATGTCTTTGTGACCTGTGTTGTTACTATCATACTTGTCTTTGTGACCTGTGTTGTCACTGTCATGTCTGTATTTGTGACCTGTGTTGTCACTGTCATGTATGTCTTTGTGACCTGTGTTGTCACTGTCATGTCTGTCTTTGTGACCTGTGCTGTCACTGTCATATATGTCTTTGTGACCTGTGTTGTCACTGTCATATATGTCTTTGTGACCTGTGTTGTTACTGCCATACTTGTCTTTGTGACTTGTGTTGTCACTGTCATGTCTGTCTTTGTGACCTGTGTTGTCACTGTCATGTATGTCTTTGTGACCTGTGTTGTCACTGTCATATATGTCTTTGTGACCTGTGTTGTTACTGTCATACTTGTCTTTGTGACCTGTGTTGTCACTGCCATGTCTGTCTTTGTGACCTGTGATGCCACTGTCATGTCCGTCTTTGTGACCTGTGTTGTCACTGTCATGTCTATCTTTGCGACCTGTGTTTTACTGTCATGCTTGTCTTTGTGACCTGTGTGGTCACTGTCATGTATGTCTTTGTGACCTGTTTTGTTACTGTCATACTTGTCTTTGTGACCTGTGTTGTCACTGTCATGTCTGTCTTTGTGACCTGTGTTGTCACTGTCATGTATGTTTTTGTGACCTGTGTTGTTACTTAAATACTTGTCTTTGTGACCTGTGTTGTCACTGCCATGCCTGTCTTTGTGACCTGTGTTGCCACTGTCATGTCTGTCTTTGTGACCTGTGTTGTCACTGTCATGTATGTCTTTGTGACCTGTGTTGTTACTGTCATACTTGTCTTTGTGACTTGTGTTGTCACTGTCATGTCTGTCTTTGTGACCTGTGTTGTCACTGTCATGTCTGTCTTTGTGACCTGTGTTGTCACTGTCATGTATGTCTTTGTGACCTGTGTTGTTACTGTCATAGTTGTCTTTGTGACTTGTGTTGTCACTGTCATATATGTCTTTGTGACCTGTGTTGTTACTGTCATACTTGTCTTTGTGACCTATGTTGTCACTGCCATGTCTGTCTTTGTGACCTGTGATGCCACTGTCATGTCCGTCTTTGTGACCTGTGTTGTCACTGTCATGTCTATCTTTGCGACCTGTGTTTTACTGTCATGCTTGTCTTTGTGACCTGTGTGGTCACTGTCATGTATGTCTTTGTGACCTGTGTTGTTACTGTCATACTTGTCTTTGTGACTTGTGTTGTCACTGTCATGTCTGTCTTTGTGACCTGTGTTGTCACTGTCATGTATGTCTTTGTGACCTTTGTTGTTACTGTCATACTTGTCTTTGTGACCTGTGTTGTCACTGTCATATCTGTCTTTGTGACCTGCGTTGTCACTGTCATGTATGTCTTTGTGACTTGTGTTGTTACTGTCATACTTGTCTTTGTGACCTGTGTTGTCACTGTCATGTCTGTCTTTGTGACCTGTGTTATCACTGTCGTGTATGTCTTTGCGACCTGTGTTGCTACTGTCATGTCTGTCACTGTGCTTTGACTTATTGCTGTCCATTTTGGAATGTGTCCCGTTGCTGCAGAGTTTCTTTCTCTAATTGTGCCCATTTTATATCTTGTAATAATTCAGCAACATGCACATATTTCGTAAGAATATTGTGACTTTGTTTATTTTGCTGCACGTCTCTGGATTGCTTCCAAAATACAGACTGTTACGTCTTTCTTTAGCAATGGCTAGGTGCGTAGAGTAGCTTGGGGCATAAGGCCCACTTTTTCCTGGAAATCGTCGCCTGTGAAAATGCCTTGACTGTAACTATGGTGTAGGTTGGATTCATCACCTAGTTCGTTATCTTGGCAAAGATGTTTAATGTCATATGTCACTTAAAAAAGTTCTAACAAAGTTAGTCGTTTTATTTTTAACGGAGATCCTAAAAATGGCGTTTTCAAAACGCCCACCACTTGATATTAATTAGCTTCAGCATCAAGGAGATGTAGTGCTTACCACAGTCACAGCCATTTTATAAACTCCTCAAGAACCTTAACTTAAATCATTCATTAATCAGTCCTTTATTTGAGATTTACAAATGCGTTCTTTGCCTCTTTTGTCGCATCTTTATCATGTTGCGCCTATAATAATTATGATATAGCAATGACAATAGTCTCCTAAGTGAACGATGATTAGTTGTCACGCAGTATTAGTTTCCATGTGTGCCAAAACAAGCGAATCCGTGGTCACATAAATATATTTAAAACACGATTGTCTCGATATCAACATGTTCACGTCACGACATAAGCTTGCACGATAATAACATGGCATAATGACTGTTCAATGAGCGTTGTAATTTTAATGATCTTCCATTGGTGCATCTAATAAATTTCACTCACGGGCACTCTTACACATGCACGCACGCATTGACGCACACTGTCATACATGCGTACACATGCCACACGCATTCAAACACAAACACACGCACACACAAACGCACGCGCATACAGACACACACACATACATGCATACATACACAACACATACATACATACATACACACATACACACACATACATACACACATAGATATATACACACATACATACATACACACACACACACACGCACACACACACACTCATACTCTTACAACACACTCACACGCTCGCACGCGCTCGCACGCACACACGCATGCATGTACGCACTGACACACTCACACATGCACACACACTCACACGCATGCACTGACACTCACACGCGCGCGCGCACGAACACACGCACACCAGACCCATAGCTCGGTTTATTGTGTCCGTGTGGTATATTTTAGACCCTCAACTACACACCTTGAGGTCAACTAAAAATCTCCCATTTAGAACCACGCTTGGAGGTTTACAAAGAATGTTAAATTTAGCACCTCCTTTGTTCGAGCAAAACTCACACGCACGAGCACACCCACGCACACACGAACACATGCGCGCACGCATAAACACATGTACACTGACACGTACAGACAAACTTGCGCACACTATTGAGCGGCATCTAGTGTACAGTACACTGTATATGCTGTGACTATGGGATGTTAATCAAGTGTGGGTCTTTGTGACGAACGTGACTTAAGACTGATATACTATCATAAAGATTCACCTCGTATACAATCCCATCCTCTATTTTAAAACCACTACTGGTTTCAGATAGCTGAAATTCACAGAACGTATTTAAACTTTAATAAGAAAAACATTGATTTCAATTATTTCACGAAATGTTGCCTGCCTACATGCCCGCCTGCTTGGCTATTTATTGATACACATGCTGGAACTGAAGACACGTTTTTGGGTCTATGTTATAATTCCAAAAAAGAACAACTAGAAATGGCTAGACTGTTTCTCAACTAAACTCCAACCACACTGACACCATCAACATGTCACTATGCACCATGTCTTCAAGTTGGATCTTTGTCATTGGAATAATTATAAAAGGGTAACATATGGAACATATCATCAAATGCATAGCATTGCAACAAATGGGTATTTGCGATCATGCAAACCGCACAATTAAACCGAAATCAAAGTTGATTTTGAACTGTTTAGTTTACTATACTCAACATTCGACCTAAGCATTACAAGCGCGTTCACTCCGTAAGCAAGTACTAGGCATACGGGTATTAAGTGTGCATAACGAGAGAAGTACAATTACCAGTCACGCGCCAGTTGGTCACGCATGACTGCACAACACTTAGTTCGGTGCCTTCGAGTATGTTGTGTTTCGCTTGGCTGGCGGCGGCCGCAACAATCGGTCTCAATCATGCTGTCGAAATTACGCTTTGTTTTTGCCCTCGTAAATTAGGCAGTGTAACAATAGCATACAGCGGATTATGATAACTAACTAACTAGGCATATCTAACAAAAACATGACATATTGTATTACAAAAAATCCATGTCAATAAAAAGATTCAAAATGTGTGAACATACGCCAATAAGACTGATGTAGCGAAGCGACATTATTTTTAATTAACAGCAGTGTAGTGTGGTGTGTGAACACAAGTGTGGTGTGTGATGTAGCGTAGTGTGTAGTGTGGTGTGTGATCACAAGTGTGGTGTGTGATGTACCTATACAGACGGTGTTCTCTCTCATCATATGTAGACCTATACAGACGGTGTTCTCTCTTTACATGCGTAGACCTACACATATGGTGTTCACTCTCATCATACGTAGACCTATACAGACGGTGTTCACTCTCATTATACGTATACCTATACAGACGGTGTTCACTCTCATCATACGTAGACCTACACATGTGGTGTTCACTGTCATCATACGTAGACCTACACAGACGGTGCTCACTCTCATCATACGTAAACCTATACAGACGGTGTTCTCTCTTTACATACGTAGACCTACACATATGGTGTTCACACTCTTCATACGTAGACCTATACAGACGGTGTTCTCTCTTTACATACGTAGACCTACACATATGGTGTTCACTCTCATCATACGTAGACCTATACAGACGGTGTTCACTCTCATCATACGTAGACCTATACAGACGGTGTTCGCTCTCATCATACGTAGACCTATACAGACGGTGTTCACTCTCATCATACGTAGACCTACACATATGGTGTTCACTCTCATCATACGTAGACCTACACAGACGGTGCTCACTCTCATCATACGTAAACCTATACAGACGGTGTTCTCTCTTTACATACGTAGACCTACACATATGGTGTTCACTCTCATCATACGTAGACCTATACAGACGGTGTTCATTCTCATCATACATAGACCTATACAGACGGTGTTCACTCTCATCATACGTAGATCTACACATGTGGTATTCACTGTCATCATACGTAGACCTACACAGACGGTGCTCACTCTCATCATACGTAAACCTATACAGACGGTGTTCTCTCTTTACATACGTAGACCTACACATATGGTGTTTACACTCATCATACGTAGACCTATACAGACGGTGTTCTCTCTCATCATACGTAGACCTATACAGACGGTGTTCTCTCTTTACATACGTAGACCTACACATATGGTGTTTACTCTCATCATACGTAGACCTATACAGACGGTGGTCTGTCTTAACATACATAGCCCCCCATACAGACGGTGTTGACTCTCATCGTACGTAGACCTACACAGGCGGAGTTCAGGCGGTGTTCAACTCCTAGCATACGCATCTTAAGGTACGGCGAATGATTCTTGTATTTCTGGTGTGACAAACCCCTCTCTCAAGTAACTGGTGTCACATTTACTTGTCACAACGTTACAGGATATGCCGGGGTTTTCTACAGCTCGAATCCCAAGTTATTTAGCAAGCCACAGAACAAACGACTTGTTCAAACCTTACTATAGTATCCCAATCGGTTCACCGAGGTGAACATTAACCTCACGTGTCGCTATGTGTTGCTGGAAGTCTGGGCTCTATCAATTCACCATTCAGAATAACACGGGATATATTTATAAGCAAATATGGACTCTATATCAATTCACCATTCAGAGTAACACTGGATATATTTATAATTGCGCAGTCGAATACAACAGAACATTGTTTCGAAAGACCTCGTTGCTAGACCTCAGCAACAACAAAAAACATGCGTAATCTAAGATACCTTAAGAAACATATATAATATATGTTCAGATATATAATTATAAACGAGTGGTATATACCTACCGGTCAATGTTCAACAGCTACATATCAGACTGGGGGTCGACGGGCCATCTGGTCGGAGTCGACAGATCAGACACCTGGTCACACTGACAACTTAGCTCCGACTGAAGATCTGCTGTCTTCTGTCGTTACCAAAACGAAACATTGGTTGGAATCGAGTAAGAGGGGTCGTATCAAAGTTTCAATAATTGTACAGTGTAAACCAGCTAAACAAATACGTGGAGCTGTTTGCTTCATAAACATTAAACCTATTTGACTTAAGTCGTTTCATAACTAATTACGAAGAAACAAAGGAGCCGAAAAGGCTGTCCCTATATGGTGCCAAGTTGCTTTGATGTAGAGTTATTAGCAAACCCCTGATGTCAGTTGGTTGTCGGCCATCAAACTTGAGCCGGGTTACACTGGTCACATGACCGCCATGCTGATATATGTTTACTATTCTATAGTAGTCGTCGCTACGTTACCGGGTAATTATGTTTTGTAACTACATACAGGCCCGAACTTTGTCGACAGACTATATATAATGTAATTACCAATGTGTTCAATAAGCTAACGGACTCATAGACAGACTTTATCAGCAGATTGGCATCAGTCTGACGGCGGTTGTACTAGAGACAATTGTTGAGTTTAATACTCACCGCACGACTTAGACGTAGTCTATTTTTCCAGGAACGATTTGAAAGCCTTAAATAAAGGGAATAAAAACATCTATTGCTTGAATTCATATTAAATTAGATCCTGCTATATATTTCCATGTCCACCAAGCCAAAAAAATCCCCAAAAATCGAAGAATTAAAAATTCCACATTTTATGCTGTACATCCGGACATTTTCGAATATGCATATTTTTGGCGCGCTTTTCGGGATGCCGAGATGTGACGTCAGAGTTGACTCTGCCGATACAGCGACCGCTTGTTTACATTCATTCTCAGCAATATGACAGCAGAGGTGGCTGTGTAATGCGAATATCATAATGGTTCATTGTGCGGCATTCGGTTGTAATGCAAACTCTTCTAAACATACAGCAACACACCATTTTTTTCGGTTCCCTACGGATCCAGTTTTATTGAAGAAACACAGCCGGCTTTGCTCCGC
>JAHLWY010006455.1:0-43863 GCA_020002185.1 Paraescarpia echinospica | reverse complement strand
CTCAACAGGGGAGTAATCCTATGTGGCCCAGCTTTAATTGTTCTACTCTGTACCCAACAGGGGAGTAATCCTATGTGGCCCAGCTTTAATTGTTCTACTCTGTACCCAACAGGGGAGTAATCCTATGTGGCCCAGCTTTAATTGTTCTACTCTGTACCCAACAGGGGAATAATCCTATGTGGCCCAGCTTTAATTGTTCTACTCTGTACCCAACAGGGGAGTAATCCTATGTGGCCCAGCTTTAATTGTTCTACTCTGTACCCAACAGGGGAGTAATCCTATGTGGCCCAGCTTTAATTGTTCTACTCTGTACCCAACAGGGGAGTAATCCTATGTGGCCCAGCTTTTATTGTTCTACTCTGTACTCAACAGGGGAGTAATCCTATGTGGCCCAGCTTTAATTGTTCTACTCTGTACCCAACAGGGGAGTAATCCTATGTGGCCCACCTTTAATTGTTCGACTCTGTACTCAACAGGGGAGTAATCCTATGTGGCCCACCTTTAATTGTTCTACTCTGTACTCAACAGGGGAGTAATCCTATGTGGCCCAGCTTTAATTGTTCTACTCTGTACCCAACAGGGGAGTAATCCTATGTGGCCCAGCTTTAATTGTTCTACTCTGTACTCAACAGGGGAGTAATCCTATGTGGCCCAGCTTTAATTGTTCTACTCTGTACCCAACAGGGGAGTAATCCTATGTGGCCCAGCTTTAATTGTTCTACTCTGTACTCAACAGGGGAGTAATCCTATGTGGCCCAGCTTTAATTGTTCTACTCTGTACTCAACAGGGGAGTAATCCTGTGGCCCAGCTTTAATTGTTCTACTCTGTACTCAACAGGGGAGTAATCCTGTGTGGCCCAGCTTTAATTGTTCTACTCTGTACCCAACAGGGGAGTAATCCTGGCCCAGCTTTAATTGTTCTACTCTGTACCAACAGGGAGTAATCCTATGTGGCCCAGCTTTAATTGTTCTACTCTGTACTCAACAGGGGAGTAATCCTATGTGGCCCAGCTTTAATTGTTCTACTCTGTACTCAACAGGGGAGTAATCCTATGTGGCCCAGCTTTAATTGTTCTACTCTGTACTCAACAGGGGAGTGATCCTATGTGGCCCAGCTTTAATTGTTCTACTCTGTACTCAACAGGGGAGTAATCCTATATGGCCCAGCTTTAATTGTTCTACTCTGTACTCAACAGGGGAGTAAACCTATGTGGCCCAGCTTTAATTGTTCTACTCTGTACTCAACAGGGGAGTAATCCTATGTGGCCCATCTTTAATTGTTCTACTCTGTACTCAACAGGGGAGTAATCCTATGTGGCCCAGCTTTAATTGTTCTACTCTGTACTCAACAGGGGAGTAATCCTATGTGGCCCAGCTTTAATTGTTCTACTCTGTACTCAACAGGGGAGTAATCCTATGTGGCCCAGCTTTAATTGTTCTACTCTGTACTCAACAGGGGAGTAATCCTATGTGGCCCAGCTTTAATTGTTCTACTCTGTACTCAACAGGGGAGTAATCCTATGTGGCCCAGCTTTAATTGTTCTACTCTGTACTCAACAGGGGAGTAATCCTATGTGGCCCAGCTTTAATTGTTCTACTCTGTACCCAACAGGGGAGTAATCCTATGTGGCCCACCTTTAATTGTTCTACTCTGTACTCAACAGGGGAGTAATCCTATGTGGCCCACCTTTAATTGTTCTACTCTGTACTCAACAGGGGAGTAATCCTATGTGGCCCAGCTTTAATTGTTCTACTCTGTACCCAACAGGGGAGTAATCCTATGTGGCCCAGCTTTAATTGTTCTACTCTGTACTCAACAGAGGAGTAATCCTATGTGGCCCAGCTTTAATTGTTCTACTCTGTACTCAACAGGGGAGTAATCCTATGTGGCCCAGCTTTAATTGTTCTACTCTGTACTCAACAGGGGAGTAATCCTATGTGGCCCAGCTTTAATTGTTCTACTCTGTACTGAACAGGGGAGTAATCATATGTGGCCCAGCTTTAATTGTTCTACTCTGTACTCAACAGGGGAGTAATCCTATGTGGCCCAGCTTTAATTGTTCTACTCTGTACTCAACAGGGGAGTAATCCTATGCACTTAAATTCATTTGCATCAACATTAAACCGTGGTGGAGCATTGAACACAAGTCTGATAATCGCTTGCTGCGCTGCAGTTCACGATCTGTGCACTAGTGGGGCTGCTTATCTTTTCAGGTTACTGAGACCCCATCATAGACAAGGGAACATGCAGGGGGCAGGGGGGCAATTTCTCTGGGGGGCAGACATGGTATTAAATGTTAGTGAGAGTGAATGTTTTTTTTGCGGCAAGCGTCAATGGCGGGTGGAAATGTAAATGTTATGAGACGATTAATGTGTATTTTTGTCGATTGTGAAAGGTGTGTGCAATTGGAGGGTAGACATATCGTTTTCAGTATATATTTCAGTATAATAGCCGGCGTGGTGGCGAATTTTTTTTTTTGAAAGCACATGTTCTTGGCAACATGGCATATGTATTTGGATGAAGTTCCTTGGCAACTTGCCAGTTAATTGGATGAAGTTCACCTCTAGAGTTGTGATGCTGATGACCATCTTTCTCAATTACTATCAGTTACACAAGCTAACACGTTCACTGTGTTACTTGTTGGCTTTGCTGCTGCCAATGTCACCATTGTGTGTGTCTACATGGTCAGCATTGTCACTGTTTTGTTTGTCTTTGTGACCTGTGTTGTCACTGTCATGTCTATTTTTGTGACCTGTGTTGTCACTGTAATGTCTATTTTTGTGTCCTGTGTTGTCACTGTAATGTCTATCTTTGTGACTTGTGTTAATTGTCACTATCATGTATATCTTTGTGATCTGTATTGCCACTGTCATGTCTGTCTTTGTGACCTGTGTTGTCACTGCCATGTCTATCTTTGCGACCTACGTTGTCACTGTCATGTCTATCTTTGCGACATGTGTTGTCACTGCCATGTCTATCTTTGTGACCTGTGTTAATAGTCACAATCATGTATATCTTTGTGATCTGTATTGCCACTGTCATGTCTGTCTTTGTGACCTGTGTTGTCACTGCCATGTCTATCTTTGCGACCTACGTTGTCACTGTCATGTCTATCTTTGCGACATGTGTTGTCACTGCCATGTCTATCTTTGTGACCTGTGTTGTCACTGCCATGTATATTTTTGTGACCTATGTTGCCACTGTCATGTCTATTTTTGTGACCTGTGTTGTCACTGTCATGTCTATCTTTGTGACCTGTGTTGCCACTGTCATGTCTATCTTTGCGACCTACGTTGCCACTGTCATGTCTATCTTTGTGACCTGTGTTGCCACTGTCATGTCTATCTTTGCGACCTACGTTGTCACTGTCATGTCTATCTTTGCGACATGTGTTGTCACTCTCATGTCTATCTTTGTGACCTGTGTTGCCACTGCCATGTATATCTTTGTGACCTGTGTTGCCACTGTCATGTCTATTTTTGCGACCTGTGTTGTCACTGTAATGTCTATTTTTGTGACCTGTGTTGTCACTGTAATGTCTATCTTTGTGACCTGTGTTAATTGTCACTATCATGTATATCTTTGTGATCTGTATTGCCACTGTCATGTCTGTCTTTGTGACCTGTTTTGTCACTGCCATGTCTATCTTTGTGACCTGTGTTGCCACTGTCATGTCTATCTTTGTGACCTGTGTTGTCACTGCCATGTATATCTTTGTGACCTGTGTTGTCACTGCCATGTCTATCTTTGTGACCTGTGTTGTCACTGCCATGTCTATCTTTGTGACCTGTGTTGTCACTGCCATGTCTATCTTTGTGACCTGTGTTGTCACTGCCATGTCTATCTTTGTGACCTGTGTTGCCACTGTCATGTCTATCTTTGTGACCTGTGTTGCCACTGTCATGTCTATCTTTGCGACCTACGTTGTCACTGTCATGTCTATCTTTGCGACATGTGTTGTCACTCTCATGTCTATCTTTGTGACCTGTGTTGTCACTGCCATGTATATCTTTGTGACCTGTGTTGTCACTGCCATGTCTATCTTTGTGACCTGTGTTGCCACTGTCATGTCTATCTTTGTGACCTGTGTTGCCACTGTCATGTCTATCTTTGCGACCTACGTTGTCACTGTCATGTCTATCTTTGCGACATGTGTTGTCACTCTCATGTCTATCTTTGTGACCTGTGTTGTCACTGCCATGTATATCTTTGTGACCTGTGTTGTCACTGCCATGTCTATCTTTGTGACCTGTGTTGCCACTGTCATGTCTATCTTTGTGACCTGTGTTGCCACTGTCATGTCTATCTTTGCGACCTACGTTGTCACTGTCATGTCTATCTTTGCGACATGTGTTGTCACTCTCATGTCTATCTTTGTGACCTGTGTTGTCACTGCCATGTATATCTTTGTGACCTGTGTTGCCACTGTCATGTCTATTTTTGCGACCTGTGTTGTCACTGTCATGTCTATCTTTGCGACCTGTGTTGTTACTGTCATGCTTGTCTTTGTGACCTGTGTTGTCACTGTCATGTATGTCTTTGTGACCTATGTTGTTACTATCATACTTGTCTTTGTGACCTGTGTTGTCACTGTCATGTCTGTCTTCGTGACCTGTGTTGTCACTGTCATGTATGTCTTTGAGACCTGTGTTTTCACTGCCATGTCTGTCTTTGTGACCTGTGTTGTCACTGTCATGTCGGTCTTTGTGACCTGTGTTGTCACTGTCATATATGTCTTTTTGACCTGTGTTGTCACTGCCATGTCTGCCTTTGTGACCTGTGTTGCCACTGTCATGTCTGTCTTTGTGACCTGTGTTGTCACTGTCATGTCTATCTTTGCGACCTGTGTTTTACTGTCATGCTTGTCTTTGTGACCTGTGTGGTCACTGTCATGTATGTCTTTGAGACCTGTGTTGTTACTGTCATACTTGTCTTTGTGACCTGTGTTGTCACTGTCATGTCTGTCTTTGTGACCTGTGTTGTCACTGTCATGTATGTTTTTGTGATCTGTGTTGTTACTGAAATACTTGTCTTTGTGACCTGTGTTGTCACTGCTATGCCTGTCTTTGTGACCTGTGTTGCCACTGTCATGTCTGTCTTTGTGACCTGTGTTGTCACTGTCATGTATGTCTTTGTGACCTGTGTTGTTACTGTCATACTTGTCTTTGTGACTTGTGTTGTCACTGTCATGTCTGTCTTTGTGACCTGTGTTGTCACTGTCATGTCTGTCTTTGTGACCTATGTTGTCACTGTCATGTATGTCTTTGTGACCTGTGTTGTTACTGTCATACTTGTCTTTGTGACTTGTGTTGTCACTGTCATGTCTGTCTTTGTGACCTGTGTTGTCACTGTCATGTATGTCTTTGTGACCTGTGTTGTCAATGTCATGTCTGTCTTTGTGACCTGTGCTGTCACTGTCATATATGTCTTTGTGACCTGTGTTGTTACTGCCATACTTGTTTTTGTGACTTGTGTTGTCACTGTCATGTATGTCTTTGTGACCTGTGTTGTCACTGTCATGTATGTCTTTGTGACCTGTGTTGTCACTGTCATATATGTCTTTGTGACCTGTGTTGTTACTGTCATACTTGTCTTTGTGACCTGTGTTGTCACTGCCATATCTGTCTTTGTGACCTGTGATGTCACTGTCATGTCCGTCTTTGTGACCTGTGTTGTCACTGTCATGTCTATCTTTGCGACCTGTGTTTTACTGTCATGCTTGTCTTTGTGACCTGTGTGGTCACTGTCATGTATGTCTTTGTGACCTGTGTTGTTACTGTCATACTTGTCTTTGTGACCTGTGTTGTCACTGTCATGTCTGTCTTTGTGACCTGTGTTGTCACTGTCATGTATGTTTTTGTGACCTGTGTTGTTACTGAAATACTTGTCTTTGTGACCTGTGTTGTTACTGTCATACTTGTCTTTGTGACCTGTGTTGTCACTGTCATGTCTGTCTTTGTGACCTGTGTTGTCACTGTCATGTATGTCTTTGTGACCTGTGTTGTCAATGTCATGTCTGTCTTTGTGACCTGTGCTGTCACTGTCATATATTTCTTTGTGACCTGTGTTGTTACTGCCATACTTGTTTTTGTGACTTGTGTTGTCACTGTCATGTCTGTCTTTGTGACCTGTGTTGTCACTGTCATGTATGTCTTTGTGACCTGTGTTGTCACTGTCATATATGTCTTTGTGACCTGTGTTGTTACTGTCATACTTGTCTTTGTGACCTGTGTTGTCACTGCCATATCTGTCTTTGTGACCTGTGATGTCACTGTCATGTCCGTCTTTGTGACCTGTGTTGTCACTGTCATGTCTATCTTTGCGACCTGTGTTTTACTGTCATGCTTGTCTTTGTGACCTGTGTGGTCACTGTCATGTATGTCTTTGTGACCTGTGTTGTTACTGTCATACTTGTCTTTGTGACCTGTGTTGTCACTGTCATGTCTGTCTTTGTGACCTGTGTTGTCACTGTCATGTATGTTTTTGTGACCTGTGTTGTTACTGAAATACTTGTCTTTGTGACCTGTGTTGTCACTGCCATGCCTGTCTTTGTGACCTGTGTTGCCACTGTCATGTCTGTCTTTGTGACCTGTGTTGTCACTGTCATGTATGTCTTTGTGACCTGTGTTGTTACTGTCATACTTGTCTTTGTGACCTGTGTTGTCACTGTCATGTCTGTCTTTGTGACCTGTGTTGTCACTGTCATGTATGTTTTTGTGACCTGTGTTGTTACTGAAATACTTGTCTTTGTGACCTGTGTTGTCACTGCCATGCCTGTCTTTGTGACCTGTGTTGCCACTGTCATGTCTGTCTTTGTGACCTGTGTTGTCACTGTCATGTATGTCTTTGTGACCTGTGTTGTTACTGTCATACTTGTCTTTGTGACTTGTGTTGTCACTGTCATGTCTGTCTTTGTGACCTGTGTTGTCACTGTCATGTATGTCTTTGTGACCTGTGTTGTCACTGTCATGTATGTCTTTGTGACCTGTATTGTTACTGTCATACTTGTCTTTGTGACTTGTGTTGTCACTGTCATGTCTGTCTTTGTGACCTGTGTTGTCACTGTCATGTCTGTCGTTGTGACCTGTGTTGTCACTGTCATATATGTCTTTGTGACCTTTGTTGTTACTGTCATACTTGTCTTTGTGACCTGTGTTGTCACTGTCATATCTGTCTTTGTGACCTGTGTTGTCACTGTCATGTATGTCTTTTTGACTTGTGTTGTTACTGTCATACTTGTCTTTGTGACCTGTGTTGTCACTGTCATGTCTGTCTTTGTGACCTGTGTTATCACTGTCGTGTATGTCTTTGTGACCTGTGTTGCTACTGTCATGTCTGTCACTGTGCTTTGACTTATTGCTGTCCATTTTGGAATGTGTTCCGTTGCTGCAGAGTTTCTTTCTCTAATTGTGCCCATTTTATATCTTGTAATAATTCAGCAACATGCACATATTTCGTAAGAATATTGTGACTTTGTTTATTTTGCTGCACGTTTCTGGATTGCTTCCAAAATACAGACTGTTACGTCTTTCTTTAGCAATGGCTAGGTGCGTAGAGTAGCTAGGGGCATAAGGCCCACTTTTTCCTGGAAATCGTCTCCTGTGAAAATGCCTTGACTGTAACTATGGTGTAGGTTGGATTCATCACCTAGTTCGTTATCTTGGCAAAGATGTTTAATGTCATATGTCACTGAAAAAAGTTCTAACAAAGTTAGTCGTTTTATTTTTAACGGAGATCCTAAAAATGGCGTTTTCAAAACGCCCACCACTTGATATTAATTAGCTTCAGCATCAATGAAATGTAGTGCTTACCACATTCACAGCTAGTTTATAAACTCCTCAAGAACCTTAACTTAAATCATTCATTAATCAGTCCTTTATTTGAGATTTACAAATGCGTTCTTTGCCTCTTTTGTCGCATCTTTATCATGTTGCGCCTATAATAATTATGATATAGCAATGACAATAGTCTCCTAAGTGAACGATGATTAGTGGTCACGCAGTATTAGTTTCCATGTGTGCCAAAACAAGCGAATCCGTGGTCACATAAATATATTTAAAACACGATTGTCTCGATATCAACATGTTCACGTCACGACATAAGCTTGCACGATAATAACATGGCATAATGACTGCTCAATGAGCATTGTAATTTTAATGGTCTTCCATTGGTGCATCTAATAAATTTCACTCACGGGCACTCTTACACATGCACGAACGTCATACATGCGTACACATGCCACACGCATTCAAACACAAACACACGCACACACAAACGCACGCAAACGCACGCGCATACAGACACACACACATACATACACAACACATACATACATACATACATACATATACACACACATACATACATACATACACACATACACACACATACATACACACATAGATATATACACACATACATACATACACACACACACACACACACACACACACACACACACACGCACGCACACACACACACACACACTCATACTCTTACAACACACTCACACGCTCGCACGCGCTCGCACGCACACACGCATGCATGTACGCACTGACACACTCACACATGCACACACACTCACACGCATGCACTGACACTCACACGCGTGCGCGCACGAACACACGCACACCAGACCCATAGCTCGGTTTATTGTGTCCGTGTGGTATATTTTAGACCCTCAACTACACACCTTGAGGTCAACTAAAAATCTCCCATTTAGAACCACGCTTGGAGGTTTACAAAGAATGTCAAATTTAGCACCTCCTTTGTTCGAGCAAAACTCACACGCACGAGCACACCCACGCACACACGAACACATGCGCGCACGCATAAACACATGTACACTGACACGTACAGACAAACTTGCGCACACTATTAAGCGGCATCTAGTGTACAGTACACTGTATATGCTGTGACTATGGGATGTTAATCAAATGTGGGTCTTTGTGACGAACGTGACTTAAGACTGATATACTATCATAAAGATTCACCTCGTATACAATCCCATCCTCTATTTTAAAACCACTACTGGTTTCAGATAGCTGAACATTCACAGAACGTATTTAAACTTTAATAAGAAAAACATTGATTTCAATTATTTCACGAGATGTTGCCTGCCTACATGCCCGCCTGCTTGGCTATTTATTTATACACATGCTGGAACTGAAGACACGTTTTTGGGTCTATGTTATAATTCCAAAAAAGAACAACTAGAAATGGCTAGACTGTTTCTCAACTAAACTCCAACCACACTGACACCATCAACATGTCACTATGCACCATGTCTTCAAGTTGGATCTTTGTCATTGGAATAATTATAAAAGGGTAACATATGGAACATATCATCAAATGCATAGCATTGCAACAAATGTGTATTTGCGATCATGCAAACCGTACAATTAAACCGAAATCAAAGTTGATTTTGAACTGTTTAGTTTACTATACTCAACATTCGACCTAAGCATTACAAGCGCGTTCACTCCGTAGGCAAGTACTAGGCATACGGGTATTAAGTGTGCATAACGAGAGAAGGGCAATTACCAGTCACGCGTCAGTTGGTCACGCATGACTGCACAACACTTAGTTCGGTGCCTTCGAGTATGTTGTGTTCCGCTTGGCTGGCGGCGGCCGCAACAATCGGTCTCAATCATGCTGTCGAAATTACGCTTTGTTTTTGCACTCGTAAATTAGGCAGTGTAACAATAACATACAGCGGATTATGATAACTAACTAACTAGGCATATCTAACAAAAACATGACATATTGTATTACAAAAAATCCATGTCACTAAAAAGATTCAAAATGTGTGAACATACGCCAATAAGACTGATGTAGCGAAGCGACATTATTTTTAATTAACAGCAGTGTAGTGTGGTGTGTGAACACAAGTGTGGTGTGTGATGTAGCATAGTGTGTAGTGTGATGTGTGAACACAAGTGTGGTGTGTGATGTAGCGTAGTGTGTAGTGTGGTGTGTGAACACAAGTGTGGTGTATGATGTAGCGTAGTGTGTAGTGTGGTGTGTGAACACAGGTGTGGTGTGTGGTGTAGCGTAGTGTGTAGTGTGGTGTATGAACACAAATGTGGTGTGTGATGTAGCGTAGTGTGTAGTGTGGTGTGTGAACACAAGTGTGGTGTGTGATGTAGCGTAGTGTGTAGTGTGGTGTGTGAACACAAGTGTGGTGTGTGATGTACCTATACAGACGGTGTTCTCTCTCATCATATGTATACCTATACAGACGGTGTTCTCTCTTTACATGCGTAGACCTACACATATGGTGTTCACTCTCATCATACGTAGACCTATACAGACGGTGTTCACTCTCATCATACGTAGACCTATACAGACGGTGTTCACTCTCATCATACGTAGACCTACACATGTGGTGTTCACTGTCATCATACGTAGACCTACACAGACGGTGCTCACTCTCATCATACGTAAACCTATACAGACGGTGTTCTCTCTTTACATACGTAGACCTACACATATGGTGTTCACACTCATCATACGTAGACCTATACAGACGGTGTTCTCTCTTTACATACGTAGACCTACACATATGGTGTTCACTCTCATCATACGTAGACCTATACAGGCGATGTTCACTCTCATCATACGTAGACCTATACAGACGGTGTTCACTCTCATCATACATAGACCTATACAGACGGTGTTCACTCTCATCATACGTAGACCTACACATATGGTGTTCACTCTCATCATACGTAGACCTACACAGACGGTGCTCACTCTCATCATACGTAAACCTATACAGACGGTGTTCTCTCTTTACATACGTAGACCTACACATATGGTGTTCACTCTCATCATACGTAGACCTATACAGACGGTGTTCATTCTCATCATACATAGACCTATACAGACGGTGTTCACTCTCATCATACGTAGATCTACACATGTGGTATTCACTGTCATCATACGTAGACCTACACAGACGGTGCTCACTCTCATCATACGTAAACCTATACAGACGGTGTTCTCTCTTTACATACGTAGACCTACACATATGGTGTTTACACTCATCATACGTAGACCTATACAGACGGTGTTCTCTCTCATCATACGTAGACCTATACAGACGGTGTTCTCTCTTTACATACGTAGACCTACACATATGGTGTTTACTCTCATCATACGTAGACCTATACAGACGGTGGTCTGTCTTAACATACATAGCCCCCCATACAGACGGTGTTGACTCTCATCGTACGTAGACCTACACAGGCGGAGTTCAGGCGGTGTTCAACTCCTAGCATACGCATCTTAAGGTACGGCGAATGATTCTTGTATTTCTGGTGTGACAAACCCCTCTCTCAAGTAACTGGTGTCACATTTACTTGTCACAACGTTACAGGATATGCCGGGGTTTTCTACAGCTCGAATCCCAAGTTATTTAGCAAGCCACAGAACAAACGACTTGTTCAAACCTTACTATAGTATCCCAATCGGTTCACCGAGGTGAACATTAACCTCACGTGTCGCTATGTGTTGCTGGAAGTCTGGGCTCTATCAATTCACCATTCAGAATAACACGGGATATATTTATAAGCAAATATGGACTCTATATCAATTCACCATTCAGAGTAACACTGGATATATTTATAATTGCGCAGTCGAATACAACAGAACATTGTTTCGAAAGACCTCGTTGCTAGACCTCAGCAACAACAAAAAACATGCGTAATCTAAGATACCTTAAGAAACATATATAATATATGTTCAGATATATAATTATAAACGAGTGGTATATACCTACCGGTCAATGTTCAACAGCTACATATCAGACTGGGGGTCGACGGGCCATCTGGTCGGAGTCGACAGATCAGACACCTGGTCACACTGACAACTTAGCTCCGACTGAAGATCTGCTGTCTTCTGTCGTTACCAAAACGAAACATTGGTTGGAATCGAGTAAGAGGGGTCGTATCAAAGTTTCAATAATTGTACAGTGTAAACCAGCTAAACAAATACGTGGAGCTGTTTGCTTCATAAACATTAAACCTATTTGACTTAAGTCGTTTCATAACTAATTACGAAGAAACAAAGGAGCCGAAAAGGCTGTCCCTATATGGTGCCAAGTTGCTTTGATGTAGAGTTATTAGCAAACCCCTGATGTCAGTTGGTTGTCGGCCATCAAACTTGAGCCGGGTTACACTGGTCACATGACCGCCATGCTGATATATGTTTACTATTCTATAGTAGTCGTCGCTACGTTACCGGGTAATTATGTTTTGTAACTACATACAGGCCCGAACTTTGTCGACAGACTATATATAATGTAATTACCAATGTGTTCAATAAGCTAACGGACTCATAGACAGACTTTATCAGCAGATTGGCATCAGTCTGACGGCGGTTGTACTAGAGACAATTGTTGAGTTTAATACTCACCGCACGACTTAGACGTAGTCTATTTTTCCAGGAACGATTTGAAAGCCTTAAATAAAGGGAATAAAAACATCTATTGCTTGAATTCATATTAAATTAGATCCTGCTATATATTTCCATGTCCACCAAGCCAAAAAAATCCCCAAAAATCGAAGAATTAAAAATTCCACATTTTATGCTGTACATCCGGACATTTTCGAATATGCATATTTTTGGCGCGCTTTTCGGGATGCCGAGATGTGACGTCAGAGTTGACTCTGCCGATACAGCGACCGCTTGTTTACATTCATTCTCAGCAATATGACAGCAGAGGTGGCTGTGTAATGCGAATATCATAATGGTTCATTGTGCGGCATTCGGTTGTAATGCAAACTCTTCTAAACATACAGCAACACACCATTTTTTTCGGTTCCCTACGGATCCAGTTTTATTGAAGAAACACAGCCGGCTTTGCTCCGCTCATTTTGAGAAAAGCTGTTTTGATCGCGATCCGGAGATGTTGGCAACCCTTGGATATCCTGGTGCTCGAATATCGTTGAAAAGCGATGCAGTCCCAACAATATTCCCGGCAGTAGAAGCTGCATTGATGCCGTCAATCCGCAGAAGACAGGCGTCGGCACGGGCAGGATCGACGGCCGCTTTGCCCGAGTCGAAGGCAAGCGGGTCTCGCAAGCGTTGTTCCAGTGCCGCAGTCGCCGCTGCAGGCTCCGCTGCCGCTGTCACTACAGCCGGCTCAGCAACTACACCCATGGCTTCTTTGGGGTACCAGGTTCCTTCGACGAGTGGTGAATTTACGAGGTCTGCTTACCGAAAGCGGCAACGAATCAAGGTAATTCTTACATGTTATATCTACTATTATTATTCTGTAGGTCTAGTATAATGCCTGGACTGGACGGTCTCGTGTGTCAAGTCAAAATAAGTTATTCAACTTATTGTCATTGTATCCCATTGGTTCCAATCATATCACGGAACTCTTCCTAAGTATCTTATATTCTAAATGTTGTAGTTATGCACGATACTACTATAATAAATCTACATATACTCAGTTTTGTGGAAAATTTGATAGTGTAATCAAATCGATTCAGGTGACTGTTTTTATCATTATCATGGTTACAGGAATGTAAGGCAATAAAACAAAAACGTCAGCAAATTAATTGATGCTAATTTGTTAGTTATGCATTTAATTAATCTATTTACTTTTACATGCAAATAAGAAATAATTATTTTAATTATACTCGTTGCCGAGTCAGGTTAGTCTGTTATAATAAGTTTTTTAAACCGTAAGAAGCAATACTTGGATGTAGAACATTGCAATGTGAATTTGCAGATGGAAGAATAATTATATTTTCAAATGTATTTAACGTTGAATTTGCATAAATTAATTATTATTTTTCATACATAACATTTGTTGTTTTTTAAATGACAATACTTGGACTTTATGAAAGTGCCATGCATTTTGATCAACATCAAATGTATGTACACATAAAGTACCATGCATAAGTTAGATATTTAAAACAAAAATTATAAAATTAGGAAGTGGTCTGTCTCACTCTCATAGTTGGAACCAGTTGCTGGCAATCTCCTCCTCTGACACATGACTCACTAAAGTCTTATGTCATCAATGACTTGCTGAAGAATTATCCCCCATCAGTATTCTCTGTAGAAACAGTTTATTACAGTGTTTGGCACCTGTCTGCTAATCCAGCTAATTGGACTCCTTTGTTGTGACTCCTCCACTTGACTGAGGAACTAAGTGTAGTGTTTGCCCTAGTCAACTGATCAAAGATCAAATCTAATTAATTACCAGTTGACATTGCACTTTGTAGGTCTTTCCTGCTATGAATAACAAATACACCAGCCACCTCCAGCTGGCCCACTGCATTCTCCCTCCAGTTAAAATAGTTATCTGAACCTGATCTACTGGTAATTAAAGCATGCTAGGTGGAAATGGCAGGAACTGGGTAACATGGATGTGACATGTCCGATACTTATTATTACTATAATTAACCCATGCAATTAACCCATGCCTAACATCACCCTGATCACCATTGCAATTGTAAACCTTGCAGGTAGATGTGATTAATTATTATTAATATTGAATGGTTACCACATTGAACACCCTGTAGATTACAGTATGTATTCATCGAGTTATTAATATATTATGTTTAAGTTTTCAAAAGTAATGTTTTCAATAAATATAATTCTTACAGTAGATGCAGCTTTCATAACACACACTATTGTAACACACAAGTACTGTTACATTTGTTACTATAGAATTCTTACAGTAGATGCAGCTTTCATAACACACACTATTGTAACACACAAGTACTGTTACATAACACACACTATTGTAACACACAAGTACTGTTACATTTGTTACTATAGAATTCTTACAGTAGAGAGCAGCTTTCATAACACACACTATTGTAACACACAAGTACTGTTACATTTTTTTACTATAGAATTTTTAATATTTTAATAGTAATTTATTGATTTGTATTTTCATAACTCCAGTGCACAGGCCTATGGTGAATTACATTACAGTGTCATATATTGCTATTGCCTAGTTTCCATTTTATTACAGTTGAATATCGAAGACAATGTACATCATGCAATATATACTATTACATTTGAAGGTATTATCATTACATTTTGAATTGGAACTACAGTATGTACCGAGATAGATATTTAGAACAAAAATATAACTATTGTATCTTGTATTATCTACTAACAACGTTTACGGATAGAACATATTTTTCATTTTATGTCTGTATAACATGAATGAATGGAAGACAAAAGAAATGTCACTGCAATTTAATAGATTGCAATCAGTGTAATTACACCTTACTGCTTGGTGCATTGCTAATTACTGGCACAAGTCATGATGTTTTTTTAAACAGAAGCTCAGAAATGTACCAAGGACCATTATTCGGCTCCCACATTATTCATGGGATGGATGTTGGCAATCATAAAACCTGGATAAACTAGTTCAATAGGATACAGAAAGCATAATTAAATTTATATTTTGATGCAACATATATTAATAAACATGTATATATATTATATGCCAGTTACTATTACATTGTTTCTGTTATTATATTGTGCTTTGTTCAACTTATTGTTACTAATAGGTATTATTATTATTACACCACTCCTGGAGCAGGCTTCCTATAGTGACTATAAAATTGATTATTGCAGGATTGTTCATGTCTGCAGTCACATATTGTTATGATAGTAACTATATCAATGGATAAGGATTCTACTAATGATGTTACAAAATGTCATTAATGAATTTATTTGATTTTTAACTTAATGTTATTAAAAAATCAAGTAAATTTATCAAATAATAAATATGTTCACATTTGGATGTGGGTTGTTGCCCAGCTACCAAGTGTGAAAATGGTCATTTGTTGTGAAACAATAACAATAAATGCAATGCAAGTTGCAAACCTATCTATTGTATATTTAATAGATGATTAGTTATAACCAAAAATAAAATGTTCACAAGTAATATATTGTCACATTTTCCAGGTAATTGTTTGTATAAAAGTGTAACATAACAAAAGTAACTATGTCTCTGTGTAGATTCTGTAAGCGTGATATCAATTATTTATGATGTTTTTATCATAGAATAAACAATACATACCTTGCAACTTGAAATTAATTTATTAATTTGTATTTTTCACAGCTAGGCAGTCTGTTCACACTTGGAAGCTGGGCAAATGACTAGACAAATGGATGTACTCCTTTCTGACAAGATGGTAAAAGACAGGATTTTGTTTGCTTTTGTCAGAAACCTACAACAATTTATTTTTTTGCAAATTCTATAAGGGTCATTTGTTATTTCAGTTATTTGCTGACATTCTGGCAGCAGCTCGAGATAGTCCACCGTCGACCAAGAATGGGTCATCTGAAGATACAGCAACTGAATATGACAGCTCTCGTACGGATTCCTATGATACAGAGGATTCCACACCTGAGTCAGTCACAGCTTCCACTCCAAAAAGGAGCAGCAAATGCTTTCAGGTTGACATCAGGCCATCAACTCGCACGAGAAGAGTGCAAGCAGTCTGTGCATCAGAGCAGGTTGCTGTGCAGGTGACATCAGCAGTGAGGTCAACGAGTGTACAGTGCAGTTTGTTGACTGGTCCGATTAGTGACTCGAGTGACTAAAACGGGGAGGAAGTGACATCTGCTGCAGATCCAGAGTATGTTTGCTCTGACAATGAGTCGACTAGTCGTGACAGCAGCAACAGTGACAGCGATGACCATGTCGACCAGTACACTGACACAGAGGAGGGTGTTACAAACAAGACTCCCTTGAGGAAAGATTGCTGCCCTTCCAGGGAGAGGTACTTCTTGGTTGCAGAGTCTTCACTTCGTCATCTTTTTGCACGTTGCCGAAACTGCACTGGCCAAACCAATGTCGTAGTGCAGCAGTTTCTCGGCTCAATGGGAAGTTGCCCTGTAAAGATAATAATTGGTCTGTAGATGTGAAGCTATGCTATTTATTAGCATGTCATAGGTAAAGTGATCAACAAAATGGACTAGATAACTTGTTTATCAATGGGTATTTGCTGAAGCCATATTCTCATCTGCCTGCAGGGGAAGTATTCCCATGGGTGTTGTTTGGCTTATAACCATTGTCTGTGCACCGTGTGGTGATTCACATTGTGTTACCAGGTATACACAGTTACCAACATTTGGAATGATTCATCCCAGTAACACTGTGTTATGAAACTTGCTAGATGAATTTGTAATGATTCAACCCAGTAAAACTGTGTTCTGAAACTTGCTTGATGGATTTGTAATAAATATGTCACACAAAAAATGTGATTAAAAATGCTATGTCCTTATTATTTTTATGGACATAATCGTAGGGCACATGTATACCCACTGGTAGCATCTCACATATAAGACCCCTAAGGTTACACTAAACCCCTAGGTCTAGGATATAACCCTTCAGGCTATAATCCATTACCATAATTATTCAATTGTTCTGCATGTTGTTTTAATGTTTATTTTAGTTTATTTTGATTATATAGTAGCTATATTGTTATGTGTCAGACTCAGAGTAATAAAATTATTGTTCCACATAAATGACATAATGATAATCTAGAGCTGTCATTATATATGTCATGATATTATGGTCATCTCGCGAACAACTGTCCAACTAAAAAAGTGTGGGTTTTGTCCAGAGGGGTGATATCGTAAGTAGCTATAACGTCCTAAACTCGATCCGCATAAACCAGACAACCATGCTTACGACGTTCGACGGTTCGTAACTTTGTGAAGTTTGTCTTTGACAAGTCTGTTTACAATTACTTCGTCCGATGACCTACTTAGCTACAACCTCTAGCTAACTCTCTGTACAGCTTTGACACCGCATTTTATAATATAACGTCGTACTAAAACGATATAATTGTTGTTGTCGACAGTTTTCACACCATATGTGTCATTATAATGAAGTTGAAGCTTACCAGTCGGTGTTGCATGAGCGAACATTACATTGTGACTGTCCGACTCCGCATCATCTTCTTCGCTACCGTCGCTGAAACGCTCGGAAAGAGCGGAATTAGACGAATCATCCGCTGTAACCGTTCCCGCTAGTGGCTCAAAATCGTATGATTTCACTTGAAACTCTGCGAAACTCCCACTAGCCATGATGTTACAAGAGAATGGAGAGAACAACAATGGCGATGCATAGATGTCAACAAAGCCGCGAGTCGGCATTGACGTCACGATACCACGTGATCGCCTAGCTCATTAAATTTCAACTTTCTGCGGGAATCTCTACACAGACGGGTTTAAAATAGAATTTTGTCTACAAACGTATTTTTCTGTATTTTTTTAATGTTGTCAAATGTTACATACAATGTTAATCTTTGTGTACACATGGAAAACGGATTTTAGTTAATGCCTTGTTGTTATTTCCTTTAAATAACTGCGCCGGTCGCCTCATTGTTAATTTGTAATTACACATAATCACACGTGAAGGTCACTACATCCGTATACACATTACGAGGACATGCAAGACACGCACGACACGCACGACACGCATTTACGTGCACGCGGAGTAACAACAACAGTAGTGGAGCAACACGTTAGGGCCCATTTCAGTCATCACATGCACGCACGCACGCACGCACGCACGCACGCAAGCAAACACGCACGCACAACCACACACACTTGAGAACTGAGAACACAAATAAATTAGTTATGCCGTATTCTTACAGAAAGTTTTAGCCGACCTGACGACGTTACCAAGCTACACCGTTTTCGTTAATCTTACAGTTAATCCGGTTTACCTGTCTTGTCTAACGTTTGAATACATACCTGCCTGCCTGCCTGCCTGCCTGCCTGCCTGCCTGCCTGCCTGCCTGCCTGCCTGCCTGCCTGCCTGCCTGCCTGCCTGCCTGCCTGCCTGCCTGCCTGCCTGCCTGCCTGCCTGCCTGCCTGCCTGCCTGCCTGCCCGCCTGCCTGCCTGCCTGCCTGCCTGCCTGCCTGCCTGCCTGCCTGCCTGCCTGCCTGCCTGCCTGCCTGCCTGCCTGCCTGCCTGCCTGCCTGCCTGCCTGCCTGCCTGCCTGCCTGCCTGCCTGCCTGCCTGCCTGCCTGCCTGCCTGCCTGCCTGCCTGCCTGCCTGCCTGCCTGCCTGCCTGCCTGCCTGCCTGCCTGCCTGCCTGCCTGCCTGCCTGCCAATATTGTCTGGTGCAACACACCCTACAATTGTTTCCGTGGAATAGGGCATGCTTGTAACGTTCGAATATTAGTATATTATGATCCGCTAAGGTTAATATATCAAAAATAAACGGAACGCAGCAGTATCAAGTGTAGAGAAATGTCGAATAAACAATGAACAGGCTACATGTTGATCGGTTGGCAATTAACATATCGCTTAGTTTTGCATGCATACTTATTATTATTTGCAAACGTTCGTTTAGCTATATTATCTCGAAGAAGATGAGTAATACGTGAAAGCCGGTTGCTTTGGACATCCATTATGTGTGAGAATCATTAGTTAAGCAAACTACTGCATTCATCAGTCAAGGTATATTTTCGTCAGGAAAAGTAGCAAAGCGTGACACGCAGTTGTTATAAAACCTGGTTATAATATCTTAATTTCAGTTATGATTAATAACTCGTAGCACATATTATTATTATTCCCCTTGCTCCCTTGCAGGGTGGTTCTACGTCACTTGGTAGCTTCTTCTTCCCCTTGCTCCCTTGCGGGGGTCCTCGTCACTTGGTAGCTTCTTCTTCTTCCCCTTGCTCCCTTGCGGGGGATCCACGTCACTTGGTAGCTTCTTCTACTTTTCTTTTCAGTTCTTTCCACCTCTCTCTCGTCCGCAATGGCCATCCATTCATGCCTGTTCAGGTCTCCCCCGTGTCCGATGTCATGATCGGACAGCGAAGTCGTGCTGAAGTTCCGGCTCAGCCCACCCAGTATTAATTTGGTTGCGGCTCCAGTGGAGGTTTTCTGGCAAGCCTCAAGGGGGTGCAAATGTAGGTTTTAGCCCCCTAAACTACCCTCTCTGGATCCGCCCCGTGTCTACCTAGGGCCCACGAATGTTTTAATCCGCCACGTACTGGCCACAAACACCCACTGTTTTGGTCAATATGAGCAGCGATGCCATCAAGGCAAAACTTGACTACATTAAGGGAGACGATGACATAAAGTAACGCACTCGGCGGAACCAGATGTGGAATATTGGAGAAGAACAGCCAAGACAGTGAAGTTAGTGGAGGTGAAGGCAACAAAGGCACGATTTGTGGACTCGTTAGCTCCCTGGCGTGTCCATCCATATGTTAATTGATAACGTTAATACTGGTAATCGATACTGAGATTAACTAACCTGGTTTTTATGCGCTACTAAGCTTGGTTTCCAATGATTTAGGCGCAATAGAAGTTTCCTGGTTATCATTAGGCCATCACCGAGAGGACTATTGTTGGAAACGTTCCCAGCCCTAATCAATTAATTATTCTGTTTCTTACTTATGTCCTTCAATTATATAACGTGTTGACATGATGAGGTATTTCCAGAGTTTTCTGTCTGACTTGCCACGATAAGACACGTCCTGACTAACCAATAGTCAACGTTAATGTTGTCTTTGCTGTTGCTGGCTTTGTTGCTTGCTGCTTTTGTATGAAAAATAATGATATCGATTAATGTAATAGTTTCTGTTAAATAAAACTCAAATAACCCACCTTTCAACCTAAGCTATGTTATGGCCGTAAGGCCTCTATATAACAAACGGATGTTTAGTTATCACCAGATCCCGACAATTACGTGTCACTCACACGCTGCTCGAGCCGTAATGGACTTGTGTACAACGGTGTGCAGCCAGGCGTGACCGACAAGTGCGCCCGCCATCAGCTGTTTGTAAACAAATTGGCAACGAGCTGACTCTAAATGTACTTGGCGCCGCGTTGTGTTGACAACACGTCTATCGACACAGGAGAAGTACGTAGACTTCGTAGTCTATGATCGTCTGGACGTTCTATGAGTCATTGTAACATGTCTATCGACTCAGGGGGAGTTCGTAGACTTCGTAGCCCATGATCGCATTGGCGTTCTGTGTGTCGATCATTGCCGGCGCCTTGGATGCTTCTATTTCGTCACAACAACAATACAAAACAATAATAATAATAAGTTACGTCATTTCTCAGTACCACAAATTGGGCAGATATTATACCCACTCTGCCTGGAAAGCTGATGTCAGTGCTCATCGCGATCCACGGACAGAGCGACCACATACAGGAATTGGTTCACTAAACACCCGCAACCCACCCGACCATTTGGGGTAAGACCACAGTAAAGATTCGTCCGCCATTACCGACCGAAAGAGTGCCCTTGAAAATACCGTTTTGGTGTGATGTGTGAATTTGTTTCGAGCACTTTGACATGGCACATGTTAGTCCAGTGAATACTGAATGTACTACTGCATTAGATCTTTCACCAGGTAGCACGAAATATACGCTAGTCGCTCACGTATTCGCACAGTGGCTATTTTGCAGCACGTACCAATATTTAAAAATCCGTCACCAGATTGGGGCGAAATTGAGGGGTGTCAGGTTTGGGTGGATTTTTCTGAAAAATTAGGTATGAGCATTTCACGAGTTTTCCACAGTATTTGTGTCAATTGAGGTTAAATATGCTGTGACATTTTCAAGAAAATCGTAAGACAAATTTTGCAGGAAATGAATGAAACGTTATAATGGCCGCCTATGTAAAATTTAAATGTGGTCTTACCCCATTTGGACACAGTTGTAAATGAATACAAAGTGTACTATGCCAATCCTCGCAGTATTCGCAACAAAACGAGTGCGCTCGAAATGTTCCTTAGCACTGCTTACATTCACCAATATCGAATTCAAGATCACCCATGGAGTGGCTGTGGTTACAGTTGCAGACCACCTCATCAACTTTCTGGTATTACATCTCAAAAAGGAACCTATACACAGACATAAATATGTGACCATTCAGAACTATAAACACATGGATAATGGCAAACTTCTCAGTGACCTGTCCAAGATCCAAAGGTCAGTTATCGAAGTGTTTGATGACATCAAGGACGCGTGGTCCACCTGGCAGTCATTGTTTCTCAAAACAATTCACTCCCATGCTCCCATCAGAAAATTCCCAGCAAAACCAAGCAATGCTTTTGGTACTCTGAGGACATTGAACATCTTAAAACCACCAGAGACGAGTACCACACTCAGGCTATAGACTCTCAAGATCCTCATGCCTGGGATGTGTATAAGAAAGTCAGGAATCATATTACTAACTTGTGTCGTGAGACCAAGAAGAATTACATCCAGAATAAGATCCCAACCTCTAGCGGTAACTCCGAGGACATGTGGGATGTACGGATATTCAGCTGTCACCAGATCCCGGCAATTACCGGTCATTCACACGCTACTCGAGCCGTAATGTGTTTGTGTACAACGGTGTGCAGCCAGTCGTGACCGACAAGTGCGCCCGCCGTTAGCTGTTTGTAAACAAATTGGCAACGAGCTGAATCTGAATGCACTTGACGCCGCGTTGTATTGACAACACGTCTATCGACGCAGGAGAAGTACATAGATTTCGTAGTCCATGATCGTCTGGACGTTCTATGAGTCACTGCCGGCCCCTGTGGAACCTTCTGTTTCGTCAAAACAATAATGCAAATAAATAATAATAATAATAATAATAATTTACCGCATTTCTCAGCGCCACAAATTTTTCAATTACAATCCATATAATGTAGCTATAATTATTATTCAAAACATATTATATATATATATATATATATATATATACATGCATACATACGTTCATACATACATACATACATACATACATACATACATACATACATACAAATGTATGTATATATATATATATACATACATGTATATATATATATATACATCAATAATAAATAGATAACGGGTAGTAATAATAACAACAATTAATAATAATTAAAACGACAAGTTAAGAAAGAATAATAATAAAAATAAATAATAAATGTTTAAAAAAATACTAAAATGTTCAGTGCGCTGTGCGTGAAAAAGCTTCGTCGCCTTGAGCATATAAAGCTTGCAGCGCGGGACCTCCAGCAGGTGAGCGTCGGCGGATCGTAACGTGCGCGTGGGCTGGTGTCGTGTTAGCACAGCGGTTCCCAAACTGGGGTACGCGTACTCCGGGGGTATGCGAGAGGTTTTTCAGGCAGTACGCGAAGGTTTGGCTGACAGTTACGATTTTGCTGTCTTGTATGCTATTCGTGTTCGCGATTTGCACCAAAGGTGGAGACTTCCAGGGAGAGTTCTTGTTCTGTCATCCCTTGAAATTCACTAAGAATGGCAAAAGCGTCTTCCGAGAGGCCTTCTGATGTGTTGAGGCCGAGGGATTATCGTGGAACAAGGTGTAGCATGTGCGTGGATGATGCGCCGGTGTGATATTGTAAATGGACGAGTGAACCGTGTTTTATCTTTACCTATTCTCTTCTGGCCTTGAGGTCCACAAGGCTGCTGTGCATGGATGATGCGCCGGTGTGATATTGTAAATGGACGAATGAACCGTGTTTTATCCTTACCTATCCTCTTTTGGCCTTGAGGTCCACAAGACTGCTGTGCGTGAATGATGCGCCGGTGTGATATTGTAAATGGACGAGTGAACCATGTTTTATCTTTACCTATTCTCTTCTGGCCTTGAGGTCCACAAGGCTGCTGTGCGTGGATGATGCGCCGGTGTGATATTGTAAATGGACGATTGAACCATGTTTTATCCTTACCTATCCTCTTCGAGCCTTGAGGTCCACAAGGCTGTTGTGCGTGTATGGACAGTCATGGAGAACATGGAACTAACGAGAAATGGCTAAACGATGAGATCGCCTAATTGTTTGATCACGTTTAAAAGGAAAAGTATCGACAATTCGTCGATAAACTATAGGACTAGGCAAAGTATTGAAGCTGGCTGACTTAAAGTACGATTATATATCGTGAAGCTGGAGTTGAGGGGGACAACGTCAAAGATGAAAACTTCAACATGTCTGATCACCTCAACGCAGCGGTTGTTGATGAAGAAACTGTGACAGGAAACATGGGCAACTTTGCAAACGCACGTACCTGTCGTCAATGCCAAACGAATTTCCAAACTAACTTGAATTCCTGTGCGAAAGATGGACATTTGCTCTGAGATCCGTCCATCGTGGAGGTGCAGTATCCCTATAGCAGACGCCGTACAAGTTAGTAGGACTTGTCGTAGTCTGTGAGCGACTCCACCGTTTTCCATGACACGCTTGAACAGCTTCTCCTGGCGAAGTTCTCGTCTAAGATGGCCGCGTCGTACAGACTCTGTATGATGTCCCCGTGAAGGCATTGTTGATTTTCCGTCAACCCATTTATGTGAACACGGATTCTCGGCGTTATTCTGCAAGAAGACTAAACTTCGAGTCCGACTCTGTGTTCCGGATGATCCCCAATTCTGCCTGACCAAAATTGTTTCCCGAAATAAGTACCTGACTTTTAAAGAGCTAGCTCATCCATATAGTTTGTTTTATTTTTATTATAATTTCGGCATACGCTTTCATTTAACTAATTTATAAATGGATGATGATGTTTAACTGAATGTAGAATATTGGTTTTATATAGTATATGTATTTAACGTTAAAAAGATGGGCGTACTTTGACGATCGTCTCATACCTCAGGGGAGTAGTATATAGGCTCTGTACGGTCTCAAAACCCTATTTAAAAAAAATAATTTAATGACCACTAAACGATTTCGACAACCTACTTATAAAAAAAGATCAAAGGCTTTTTTTGACACTAATTAGTTTCGGAAACCTACTTATAAAAAACATGATTGATGAGCAATGTAATTTGATACTAATTGGATGATTGATTACCCCTACACTAGAGATGCCACCTAGCGGTGAGTGCAGATAGTATTTTAGTCCTAGCGATCAACGCCGTACCTAGAGCGTGCTGACGTAAGCAATAATGCGTTTATCGCGCTAATATATAACCACGCTAAAACCATTGTATAAACGTCGACGACGGATTAGCTCTCCTGGGAGAGTATTCGACTAGGGATCGAAAGATTCCCGGTCCGAATCCGTTCGTCGACCTTTTTTAGATGCCACCTAGCGGCGGTATAACCGGGGTAAAACCACCACTGCATTGACCTTAGGAGAGCGTTCGCCTAGGGGTCGAGTCGCATTTTTTTAGTCTAGTATATAAGCGGTGGCGGTAGCGGGTGATCGGTAGTCGGTATGATGTCGTCGCCTATAAGGTTTGGTGGATCGCGGTCGTTCTTGTCGAATATGTATATGTGTCGAGTGTCGGCGTTCGGTCGGGGCTTTCGATCCGTCGAGCACGCCTATCAGTATAAGAAAGCGATATTCTACGACGACGTGGAATGTGCCGAAGAAATCAAAAGGTCGCGAAGCTCTTATGCAGCGAAACGACGCGGTTACGACATTCGACTAAAGAGAACGGAAACCAAATGGACCGACGTTAGGGTGAAATGTATGAAGATGTTGTTGAAGAAGAAGTTTGATGGATCGAACGATTTGAAGGCTGCACTGTTGGCGACCGGGGACGTCGAATTGGTGGAATGGGTAGCGAGTAGGGAGGGTTTCTGCGGTAGCGGAATCGCGGGTGATGTGGGGAAGAACACGCTCGGTAAACTGTTGATGAAGTTGCGCGATGGTTATAAAGACGCGTAAAAAAGTGTTCGTCGTTCAGTCGTGAAAAATGAACGGACCGTCGTTGAAGCATCCTTTTACGTGTATAGTAGCCGGTCCTACGGGATGCGGTAAGACGACGTTCGTCGAGCGTTTGATACGTTACGACACTATGATCGATCCGCCGCCGGAGAAAATTCTGTGGTGTTACGGACAGTGGCAGAGCGGCTACACGTCTATGTCTTCGAAAATAGAGTTCGTAGACGGCCTGCCGGATCCGAAACGTTTAGACGGTAAAGCGAGAACGCTTCTAGTACTCGACGACCTCATGGAGGAGACCGATAGCCGGGTGACGGTGCTATTTACTAAAAAAAGTCATCATTGTATTCAAGAGCCCTCGAGACGCCGGTCAAGTAGGTCACCTAGCGAAACAGATGTACCCGGGAAAGGTCAACTACATGATAGAGGCTTTCAAAGACGCGACGTCGTCGGCGTACGGCTATCTATTCGTGGATCTGAAACAGGAAACGGAAGAGGACATGCGCCTGCGTACGTGCATATTTCCGGACGATCGCCTTCAGTACGTGTACGTACGGAAGGGTGGCGGCGGTGGTGGTGGTGGTGGTGGCGTCGGCGGCCTATAAGAAGAGAGGGACGACGGCGCGTCCGTTTATTAGTCGCTATGACTGGGCGCGCGGTGGCAGCGAAGAGACGACCGAAGGTGGCGGGACCGACGAATCAAATAAAGAGTCACATCATCGCCCTGCAGCTGTTGGAGAGACATAGGCGGAACATCGCTCTGCGAAAAGCCCTACTCGCCCACGCGGACACCGGTCTCATTTGTAGTCTGTGCGATTGCGCGTACAACATTCTGAAAGGGAACGTGAAGTTGTCGCCGAAACAGAAACGCGTGTAGTCGAAATACCGGGATCACCTGCGTAAACTCGTCGACAAACACGTTACGCGTAAGCAGAAGCGTGTCATTTTGCAAAAGGGTGCGGGTGGTTTTCTGACGGCCCTGCTAGCGCCGTTAGCGAGTACCGTTCTCCTGCCGCTGCTCAGACAGGTGTTCGGCAGCAGCGGGTGATTGATGCAGTACGCGAAGAAGATGGCGTTGGTCGATCCACGATTGGTGGAAAGCCTTCTGCCACGTGTCGATCAGTCGTCGAGCACGCCCCGATCACGTGTGCTGAGTAGCCTTGACAGCGACATGAAGGACATTCTAGAACGTTCGGATTTATCGCAACGCGAAAAGGTAGCGTCGTACAATCAACTGCTGAGTCGGTACAATACGATAGAGGCGGCTCGAGCGGCGCAACCGGTACGCGTGTCGGTGGTCAACAGCGGCGGCGGCGAGACGCCTGCGGTGCCGGCGGCGGCGGCGGCGGCAGCGGCGGCGGCGGCGCCACCTTCGTCGGAGGTGATAGAGCGCGAAATCATAGCAAGTATGCCGAAAATGTTGAAAGGGAAGACGGGACTGCTTATCGAAAAAATGAAAGCCGATCCGTTGTGTCGATGGAACGATCGCGGTAAATTCGTGTACGACGGTAAAACGATCGCGGGGAGTAATATGGTCGATCTAGTAAACGATCTCATGCGAACGAGATCGAAGACAACGGCGCCCGTAGGATGGCGGGAGTTCGGATTGCACATGAAGGATATGAATATCCCTATGGAATTCGTAGGCAACCCACGCTATCGATCGTACATGGAGCGACGACAGAAGCACCTACTAGAAGAGGCGATGATGATGCCGACGACGTCTAGTTCATCAGCGCCGACGGAGTGGAGACGTCGTCGGATGCGAGGCGAACCTAAACGCAGACAACGATCCTCTTCGTTGGGCGTCACGGCGTGGGATACGTTGTTGTGATGCCGTCACGACGCGCGATCATCGTCGGCTTCACCATCGCGCTTATCGCACTCTATACGTGTATAATAATCATCGTACATTTATCATCGTCGTCGTCGTCATGGTGTCCGGGTGGAGTCGTCGTCGTCCAAAACGAAAGCCTCGACAGCAACGAAACGACGTCGACGACGACGATGACGAACTGAATAACGTGTACTTCGATCCGAAACGGGTGGGGAGTTACGGAGGCGTCGACGCGTTGCACCGGGCGATGAAGCTCCGACGTCCGGCCGTCGAGAGGTGGCTAGCGTCGCAGGACGCCTATACCCTACACAAACCGGTTAGACGTCTTTTCAAACGACGTCGCGTCATCTTAGGCGGTCGAAACCAGCAGTGGCAAGCCGATCTGGTCGACTTGACTAGACTGAAAACGCACAACGACGGTATAACATTCCTATTGACGGTGATCGATGTGTTTTCGAAGTGGGCGTGGTGCGTTCCGTTGAAGAGTAAGTCCGGTCCGTCGCTCGTCGCGGCCTTCGAGCACCTGCTGAGCGACGAGACGCCGAACACGCTGCAGACCGATAAGGGGAGCGAGTTTTTGAACCGACCCCTGCAAACGTTGCTAAAGAGTCGCGGCGTTCATCATTTCGTGACGCATAACGAGGAGACTAAAGCGAGCGTCGTGGAACGGATTAATCGAACTTTGAAGACGCGTATGTGGCGCTATTTTACGAAACACGAAACGCTGCGCTACGTAGAGGCGTTACCGGATTTCGTGCGATCGTACAAAAACGAAGTATCGGTAGGACGCCGGCGAGTGTCGACGCGACGAATCAGGTGGCCGTATGGCAACGACTGTACGGGGGTGGCGACGATCAACGACGACGAAAACCGAAACTACGCGTGGGAGATCGCGTACGTATCAGCAAGACGAGGGGTCAATTCAAAAAAGGATACATGGCTAACTGGAGCGAGGAGCTGTTCACAGTCGTAGAGGTGCATCCGTCCGAACCGCCCGTTTATCGCCTGAAGGACGACGCTGAGACGCCGATACAGGGCGCCTTCTACGAACCGGAACTACAACGCGTAGTCGTTCCGAAAGACAAACTATATCGCGTGGAGGCGGTTCTACAGCGTCGTCGGCGTCGCGACGGCGGCGGTTCGGAGGCGCTCGTAAAATGGAGCGGATATCCAGCCTCATTCAACAGCTGGATCGACGCCGAGTCGCTCGTGGACCTACAGTAGTGGCGATGAATAGTTGGATGCGTCACACTGGCTGCTGGCGACTGCACGAGGCGGGAATATGCAACGGATCTTCGTTCTTACCGTATAAAGGTCCCTGCTGCATCGACAGCGCGCAGTGGCGCGACGATGTGCGACGACGACGAAACTACCTCGAGTGGCGATCGTCGAGGAACGAACGCCGAGCAATCATCCGTCGTCGACGAGCACGACGCGGACTCCACCGACGCAACAACCACTGCCGAACCAGTTCCATGGCGAATCTGCGGCAACGAATGCCCTAAGGCCGAAATAGTATTCCTCTGTCAGGTCGTCGTCCTGTACTTCGTCATCGCCGTTAGTATATACAATCTGACGAAAGGTCAAGGTGACTCCAACCTGTGGACGGCGCTGTTGAGCAGCTGTCTCGGTTACCTGCTTCCGAGTCCGACTATGAGTGTCGGCGGCGGCGGCGAACGTCGACGACACGATGGCGGTTTCGTCTGACTTTTACCTGACGCTGCCGAGCAACGCGTCTATGAAACGTCACCCCGAAAATACGTTGACGCACTACGTCACGACGTTGCCGCGACGTTTCGACTTGTCGGGGGAGTGGGAATGCGGCGCGGTGTCGGTACAGTATCCGCACACGTGGTACAACGTGAGAAAGAAGGACGCCTACTTCTGTCTGACTTGCGCGGCGGGCGAACCGGGTGTTTACACGCAGATAGACAAAGACGGCTCGACCGTGCTGATATATCGTCAGACGACGATTCCTCACGGTTTCTACAACAACGTTTATACGTTGTTGAACAAGATCAACGAGGCGCTAGATAAATTACACACCGATAAGGTCAAGGCCTTGCTAGAATACTGCGCCGTCTCTAACCGATTTACGCTACGTATGTCGGCGGGTGTCGAATTTATCATACCTCATTCGAGTCGTCTCAGCTACGTGCTAGGTTTCCATACCAACACGATCATGAGTTCGTCCGCGTTCGGTCCCGCGCCGGCGGTGAGGCCCGTCATCAGCACCTCGCCCGCCTCGTACACGTTCGAGTACGAAGGTCGCAATACGGTGAATATGTCGGCGGGCATCGAGAGTCTGTACGTGTACACGGATCTCGTGGAACCGCGCGTCGTCGGTGACGTGTACGCGCCGCTCCTTCGAAACATCGCCGTCCGCGGTGAGAACGGTGACGTTATTTCGGAAACGTTCGATCGCGTGCAATACGTGAAGCTGCTGCGGAATAAATTCGACGAGATCGAAGTCGATATAGGAGACGATCAAGGCCAACCGATACCATTCGAGCAGGGGAAGGTGGTGACGACGCTTCACTTCAGACGCTGTAAATCGAAATTGTTTTAATAACATGTCGCCGTCGTCGAAGAACCCGTACGTGGACTACTACGTTCGTCAGGTCGGCGGACAGCTGCCGGTCTTCGTCGGTGCTCGGGGTCAACGAGGTCACGGTCTGGGTAATCTCTTCGGGAGTCTGTTTCGAAGCGCCATTCCGCTTATCAAGAGAGGCGTGTTGGCGTTGGGAAAACGTGCGCTCAACAGCGGCATGCACGTGGCGCGCGACGTCGTCGCCGGCGGCAATCTGAAACAGTCGATAAAAAGACGCGCGAAGGAGGCCGGCGCCGATCTTCTCGACGGCCTATTGAATTCGCAGCAGCCAAAGAAGAAGCAGAAGAAGAGGAAGAAACAAACGCAGCAGCGCCGTCCCCGCGGCGGCGGCGTCGGTATAAAGAGAGCGCGCCTAGCGGCGACGGCCGTCAGTAGGCGGAAGAGAGCGCGTCGAACGGACATATTCGACGAGTAACGATGGCGTTCGTGAACGACTCGACGGAACTGGACCTGTTCAGCGGACCGGTGACGCAGACGAGCATCGAGAGTAGTCAGTGGATCGTCTACCAGCCGCTGACGACTCTCGACGCCGGAGGCCCTATCGAGTTCCCGGGATCGGGCGAAAACTATACGGACCTTCGAGTGTACGTGCGCTTCACAGTGACGCGGGGGGACGGTACCGATCTGCTGGCCGCCGCCGCGGTGGCGCCGGTCAACAATTTCCTGCATACGATGTTCAGTCAACTCGACGTGTCGCAGAACAACACCCTCGTGACGCCGTCGACCAATACGTACGCGTACCGCGCCTACGGAAGAAACAAACGCAGCAGCACCGCGGCGGAGGCGGCATAAAGAGAGCGCGCCTAGCGGCGACGGCCGTCAGTAGGCGGAAGAGAGCGCGTCGAACGGACATATTCGACGAGTAATGGCGTTCGTGAACGGCTCGACGTGCGAGGGCGTGAAGGCCGAACTGGAGCTGTTCAGCGGACCGGTGACGCAGACGAGCGTCGAGAGTAGTCAGTGGACCGTCTACCAGCCGCTGACCACTCTCGACGCCGGCGGCCCTATCGAGTTCCTTATCCCGGGTTCGGGCGAAGACTATACGGACCTGGCGAGTCTTCAAGTGTACGTGCGCTTCAAAGTGACGTAGGGGGACGGTACCGATCTGGCGGCCGCCGCCGCGGTGGCGCCGGTCAACAATTTCCTGCATTCGATGATCAGTGAAATCGACGTGTCGCTGAACAACACCCTCGTGACGCCGTCGACCAATACGTACGCGTACCGGGCCTACCTCGAGACGCTGCTGAGTTACGGTAGCGACGCGAAACGTTCGCATCTCACGGGTTCGTTGTGGTACAAAGACACCGCCGGACGGATGGACACGCTCGGCAACACCAACGTCGGGTTCGAGGCACGGCGCGCCATGACGGCCGCTAGCAACGAGGTTGATATGATGGGACGCGTGCACGTCGACGCGTTTATGCTAAACAGACACATACCGAACGGCGTCGACACGAAAGTACGCATAGTGCGCTCGAAGGACACCTTCGCGCTCATGGGCGCGCAAGCCGTACCGGGGTGGCGCGTCGTGCTGCAGGCGATTCGACTGCACGTTCGAAAAGTGAAGTTGAATCCGGCCGTCCAGATGGGACATATCAAAGCGTGGACGTTGGGAACGGCTAAGTTTCCGATGCGCCGCGTCGACTGCAAATCGTTCTCGATAACGGCGGGTACGCTATCGCACACGCACGAGAACCTGTACATGGGTGCGATTCCGAAACGCCTCTTCCTGATGATGATCGATAACGTCGCCTACAACGGCGACTACACTAGAAATCAGTTCGACGCGCGTCACAACGACATAAACTTCCTCACGCTCGTCGTCGACGGACGTCAGGTGCCGAGCAAGCCGCTGCAGCCGGACTTCCCGCGCAACCTATACGTGCGGAGCTACATGAATCTCTTCGAGGCGAGCGGAAAGGCGTACGAGGACGAGGGGAACGACGTATCGCGCACGGACTTCGGCGCCGGCTACACCATCTTCGGTTTCGACCTGACCCCCGACTGTTGCGACGGGGACCATTTCAACGTCGTGCGTCAGGAGAGCGTGGGCGTCGAAATGCATTTCGGGACGCCGCTACCGCTTCCGGTGAACGTCGTCGTGTACGCGGAATTCGAGACGGTGATGGAGATCGAACGGAACCGGAACGTCGTGTACGACTGGTAACTATTGATACGTTTCAACTGATGCGTCGTCTGGAACGCGATACGTACGCTAAACGTATCGTCGTCGGCGTCGTGCCTAAAGACGCGCTACTTACCGTCGCCGCCACCGTATACCCGACGGCCTTCGTGTGCAACACAGATGACGGCGGCGAACCGGGACAGCACTGGGTGGCAGACTACGTGGACGCCGACCGACGAGGCGAGTACTTCGATTCGTACGGTCTGCCGCCGCCGCACGCCGACTTCCGCGCGTTCATGCGCCGTCACTGCGGCGACGCGTGGACGTACAACGACAAGCGGCTGCAGAGCGTCATATCAAACGTGTGTGGACAATATTGCTTCGCCTACCTTCTCCTCCGATGTCGCGGTATGCCGTTGATGAAGTTCCAGGACCTATTCGGCACCAATCGGGTGAACAATGACTGTCTCGTATACGATTTATTAAAACCTCATTAATTCCGCTTTTACGTGTGTAGTAGTAGAACTAAAAAACCAACAAACGATGTACACAATTGTTGGTGTTTATTATTATTACCCTACCTACATACATACATACAGAAACTACCCCTAGGGGGTGGTGGTGGGGGTTAGGTTAGTAGTAGACGAGTTAGACGAGAGTTGTTGTTTACGAGTTAGACGAGTATCGGCGCCGTGGTGACGCCGTCGTCGAGCACGCGGCGTTTAGCGTAGAAGTAGCTCAACGCCGCGCGCTCTTGAACGTACGTCAACACGGACGAGTCTTTCACTTGGAAACCGCGGTTCCAGCCGACGCCGTTGCGACGGTCGCGCAGTACGGCGAGGAAGGTGTGCTCGTCGATGTCGTTCTGTCGCTTGCTCAGTCCCTTCGTGCTGTACTTCGGACCGTCGGCGCCGCCGAAGCAGTAGTAGGTCTTGCTGCACAGCGCCACGATTCCGTCGCCGCGCCACTCTTCTTTGAAGAGACCCGGCTTTCGACGATCGAACAGGCGTCGGCGCGCGCAGCAGGCCGCGTCGTCCCACGCTAGTCCGGCGACGCGCCGTCGTACGTAGGCGTCCACGTGCGCGTCGGAGCATTCGGCCGGAAACCAGAGCGAACGGTTCCGGAAGTAGTGTTCGCGACGTTCTTCCGGTACGAGCGCGTCGACGTCACGTCCGGCTAGGGCGATGTACGCCGAGTCCGTGTCCATAGCGCAGTACTGGAAGAGCGGACGGGGAATGTAGGCGTCGACGAAATCGAAATAAAATTCCAGCATTCTCAATTTTGCGTACTGCAATACGAAATAGCCGATATGTATCGGCAGGCCGTAGACGATTTTACGCTTATTCAGCGCCACCTCGTACAGCGCGTCGTCGACGACGACGTCGAGTTGCCGGAAGCGCCGATTGTTGACGAGCATCGACGCGCCGACCGGCGTGGCGTACTTGATTTCCCGGTGCCGATCGACGCGCGTAATCGTTTTCCCGTAGGAACTGTTGCCGAGAAGTTTAAAGGTATCGGCGATGATCGATTTGTCGGTATCGATATCGCCCTCGCGTCGCGCCGTCGAGACCGCGACGCCGAAGCGGCGAAAGCACGCGATCGGCGCGTACTCGACGATCTGGTAGACGCGCTCGACTACGAGACCGTGCGCCAGATACCAGCGTAGGAGCGGCGTCGCGAGCACGATCGCGGCGCCGAAGTAGCTACCGACGAGCGTCCGTTGAGGTCGCGTGAGGAGATCGTGCGACTCGGCGTAGTCGCGCATGAACGGGCTGAGATCGTCGCGTACGATATCGACGTTCTTGAATACGGGCTGCATCTCGGCGAACTTGTCGCGCAGCGTTTCCGGCTCGGCGATATCGCACTGCACGAGGCCGAACAGAGAGCCGTCGCGCACCGCCTCCAGTATCGTCGAGAGCGTAATGCTCGTCGGTGGTGGGTGCCATCGTGACGCGTCGGGCGGCGCCGCCGGCGGTCGCACGGCGTGCCACTGGCACTCCCACATTTCGACGACGTCGTCCACGAAACGGCGCAGGTAGGCGGTCACGGCGATCGTCGCGGCGTACAGCGTCGTCATGACGGCGTTCGTCGTCACGTGCGCCTGACACGTCGGGCAGCCGTGAAAATAGCAGCCGTGAAATTGATACGCCGTTCGCGTGGCGGCGCACCAGCCGTCGACTCGGTGCTTTCCGATGCGCTTCTCGCGTCCGTTCAACTGGTGACGTATACACGCGCCGGTTTGCGCCTCCACCCACGTCAACCACTCCACGGCCATACGAACGTAGCGGTGCACGCGTTCCGCTCGTAAGGCATTCTCCGCGCGTCGGCGCATGTACCAGCCCGTCGGCATCTCCTGCATTATTGGCCATAGATAGAGGCCGTTTGCTTCGAAGCCTACTATCGATCGGCACGGTGCGCCGCCTCGAATCGACGTCACGTCGGCCTCGTGGTGGCGCGCGAAGATGATCGAAGGGCCGTCGACGATCTGCGCCTGCAGCAGACGGTGCAGATCTTTGTTCGGCTCGTTGAAGAGCGAGAAATGGATCGACGTCGGCAGGTCGTTGAACAGGTACAACAACGTCAAGCCCGGTACGCTGATGGCGTCCTTGAACATGTCGATACGTCGGCGCCGATAGAAGGCGAACTGGCGAACGACGGCCTCGAGAAACGGCGCCACGTCACGATTGTTATACCACACAAGAAAATCGCGCATCGACGTCATGCCCTCGTCACGCCACACCGTCGCGCAAATCTCGTACGCCTCCGCGGAGATTCTCTCGCATTTCAGCTGGCTGTAGATAGCTTCGCGCGACGGCAGGGCGGTTTCGTCCAGACGCGTCAACGCGTCGATATGTTCGTACGGAAAGTAGCCCTTCGTTGCCGAGCAACCGTACGCTTTCAGAAAGCGATCGTAGCTAACGCCGGGCACGAGGTAATTCGTTATGTCCAGGAACTTCAACGTCGTCGTCGACAGGCACATGTAATTGTTCTGACGTTTAATGGTAAACGCCGACGACGTGTGCAGCGCGTCGCCGGTTATGAGCAGGGGGGTCAAGTACTTTTTGACGACATTGAGGTCGTACTTACAACGTCGTCGTTGCATCGTCGCCGACAGTCGTCGTCGAGCGCGTCGAGCGCTTCGAAGGTCGCGTCGTAGCAGGGGCGTAGAATCGCGCACGCCGCCGCGCTCACCGCTTCCAGGTCGTCGATGAGGCGACGCGCGAGTTCCGTCGAATCACCGGTCGTGACGTAACAGCGCGCCGCTTCGTGACCGGGCACGTTCGACGCGACGCTCACGCTGAGCAGTTCGTGTCGCGCGATCCAGCGGCGTTTGTCGGTATCCGTCGGCAGATCGTTATCGGCGAAATAGCACTCGAAACCGAACGTCGCGCGGTACGGGTAGTAGCGCAGGTCGTCGTCGCCGACGTCGATGCCTTCGTCGTCGAGCCGCTCGAATACGGACGGCGACGGTCGGTAGACGCCGCCGGGGAACACGTGACGAACGTCACCTTCGCACGTCGCTTCGTGACGTCGTAACTCGCGCGCGTTCCGCCAGAGGACGTTGCCACATTTCCCGCACTTGTACGTTTTCGTGTACGCGCGCGGATCGCTTATGTACGAGATGTGCGACTCGTACAGGTTGACGTTCAGCGTCGTGGGGTGCGCTTCGCGCGATCGACGGACTAGTTCGGCGACGTCATTCGTCAGTCGACGATAGACGACGACGTTGATGGCAAAAACCGTCTCCACGCGTTCCAGTTCGTTCAGGCGCACGCCGTTCGAGGCCGACGTGCGCGCGCCGCGACAATACTGCGCGTGCAGACGTTTAGCGACTTTCGTTAAACGGTTCGTATCGATGTGGCGGCCGCCTCGTCGGTGACCTTGCAGGTGGAGTCCGACGCATCAGAAGAGACACAGATGGTCGTCGTAGGGCGTGCCTCGATGATCTTTCGTCAACGTCACGATGGCCCTGTTGAGGCGCACGTAGGCGGGAAGCGTCGCCACGCCAACGCAGCCGATAGGATGATTGATGATGACGTTCACGAAGTAAGTGGCGTTAGTTACGAGCTCGACGATCCATCCCGAGTCGGGGCGCTGCGCGATGGCGTACTGCAGTACGTCGGTCGTGCGCACGGCGTCGAGGAATCGTTCGAATGAACGGCTATCGGTGACTAGGGCGGGTGTTTCGAGGAGGCGACCGCAACAGTTACACGAAGAATGAAAATATCGGTACCGACCCGACACCTTATGGCGTAATGCAAAACCATAGCTTACGTTAATTTTAAACGCGTTCTTTTGTTCACGAAACATTTCCCTCAGACGCGGTTCGAGCACGCGCGTGCTCGTACAGGCGGTCATACGATAGTTGTAACGCGACTGTACGGTACCGCGCGCTACCGACGTCTCTATGCTACGCCGGTGCTCGTCCACGACATGCTGTAGATCGTCGGGCGACGGCGGCTCCCTAGCGGCTGCCGCCTCCGCCACTGATTCATTACTACCAGGAGGTGGCGACGTCTGATGGCCACACCGCAGCTTCAGATGTCGCAGCATAACGTGACGCGCGGTGAACATCGCGCCACATTTTGGACACTCTCGACGTTTTACGCATAGCGCTTCGTCGCCGCAACTTTTCAAACTCTTTACGTGTCGTTCTAACGTCGACTGTGTCGCGAAATAGCGCCCACATTTCGGACATTGCCATCTAGTAGGTGATGGTGGCATTCTCTCTAATGATATTTTTTCGAGCACCGCTATTTATAACAGCGACGGTGACGGTGGTGGTGGTGGTGGTAAGTACGCCGTAGCGGGAGGAATGTGGTAACTATCGGCCATTTTTATAACTAATGGGGATGGATGTTTGCGGCTAGCGGTAATTTTTGTAACTAATGTTATAACGGTGGGAAATGTGTGCGGTATGGGGTGGAATGTGTTTGCGCTAGCGGTAATTTTTCTAACTAATTGTGGGTAACTCGGAAACGGAAAGTACATTTTCAACGTTTTATTCGGTACTCTTACAACATTCAAACACAGCGTGAAGCCTTTCTTCAATAGCAAGCAAATATTAGCAAAATGTTCTCTATTCTACTAGTGTTCGTTCGTGCTTCTTCATTCCAGTCCGCTCCGGCGTTGCACGTACGTGTGCACGGCCGACTCGAGTTGCACGCGATTCATATAATCGCAAACAAAGGATGAGAACCATGCATTGTTTAAATGACAATGAGACATTGTTTAAACGATGAAATAAAATGAGACATGGTATTTAAACGATAAAATGAGACATTGTTTAAACGATGAAATAAAATGAGACATTAAACGGTAAAATGAGACATTGTTTAAACGATGAAATAAAATGAGACATTAAACGGTAAAATGCATGCCTGTAGTAAAAATAAAATGAGAGATATGCACGCTCTTACAATTGTTTAAATGGTAAAATAAAATGCATGCATGCAGGCGCACTGTTTAAACGATAAAATAAAATACATGCTATTTAAACGGTAAAATACATGCATGTTGCGTACTTACAACAGCTGTAGTAAAAACGTGCATGCATGTACGCGTACTTACAATTGTTTAAATAAAATGCATGCATGCAGTTACTGTTTAAATGTCTTACCGTGTCGTGGACGTGGCCATGTTAGATGAAAATTGTGGTGGAGCGATGTATAGGCGTCGTGTGCGCGTGTCTGTAAAAGTGTGTATGAAATGTGCGCGTCGTCAAACAGCGGTGGCGGCGGCGCATGACACTACGGCTTATCTTGATTGGAATGTGAACGGAGAACAAAGGATTTTTACAAACAATAAACGAAACGTTAAAAGCACGAAATTAAACGTTGTATACGATCACTGCGGGGTCAGGAAACACGAGATGCATCGATATTAGAGAAACTCGCTGTAAAAGTCACATTTGACAATGGATGCACTGACGTGAACGCTAACTTTTTTCCTAAAATAAATTCATCGGTAGACTAGGCAGAATGCGTTAAGCGCACATGTGTGACATCTGTTGCGCGTGACTTAACGACTCGGGATGGATCGTCGAGCTCGTAACTAACGCCACTTACTTCGTGAACGTCATCATCAATCATCCTATCGGCTGCGTTGGCGTGGCGACGCTTCCCGCCTACGTGCGCCTCAACAGGGCCATCGTGACGTTGACGAAAGATCATCGAGGCACGCCCTACGACGACCATCTGTGTCTCTTCTGATGCGTCGGACTCCACCTGCAAGGTCACCGACGAGGCGGCCGCCACATCGATACGAACCGTTTAACGAAAGTCGCTAAACGTCTGCACGCGCAGTATTGTCGCGGCGCGCGCACGTCGGCCTCGAACGGCGTGCGCCTGAACGAACTGGAACGCGTGGAGACGGTTTTTGCCATCAACGTCGTCGTCTATCGTCGACTGACGAATGACGTCGCCGAACTAGTCCGTCGATCGCGCGAAGCGCACCCCACGACGCTGAACGTCAACCTGTACGAGTCGCACATCTCGTACATAAGCGATCCGCGCGCGTACACGAAAACGTACAAGTGCGGGAAATGTGGCAACGTCCTCTGGCGGAACGCGCGCGAGTTACGACGTCACGAAGCGACGTGCGAAGGTGACGTTCGTCACGTGTTCCCCGGCGGCGTCTACCGACCGTCGCCGTCCGTATTCGAGCGGCTCGACGACGAAGGCATCGACGTCGGCGACGACGACCTGCGCTACTACCCGTACCGCGCGACGTTCGGTTTCGAGTGCTATTTCGCCGATAACGATCTGCCGACGGATACCGACAAACGCCGCTGGATCGCGCGACACGAACTGCTCAGCGTGAGCGTCGCGTCGAACGTGCCCGGTCACGAAGCGGCGCGCTGTTACGTCACGACCGGTGATTCGACGGAACTCGCGCGTCGCCTCATCGACGACCTGGAAGCGGTGAGCGCGGCGGCGTGCGCGATTCTACGCCCCTGCTACGACGCGACCTTCGAAGCGCTCGACGCGCTCGACGACGACTGTCGGCGACGATGCAACGATGACGTTGTAAGTACGACCTCAATGTCGTCAAAAAGTACTTGACCCCCCTGCTCATAACCGGCGACGCGCTGCACACGTCGTCGGTGTTTACCATTAAACGTCAGAACAATTACATGTGCCTGTCGACGACGACGTTGAAGTTCCTGGACATAACGAATTACCTCGTGCCCGGCGTTAGCTACGATCGCTTTCTGAAAGCGTACGGTTGCTCGGCAACGAAGGGCTACTTTCCGTACGAACATATCGACGCGTTGACGCGTCTGGACGAAACCGCCCTGCCGTCGCGCGAAGCTATCTACAGCCAGCTGAAATGCGAGAGAATCTCCGCGGAGGCGTACGAGATTTGCGCGACGGTGTGGCGTGACGAGGGCATGACGTCGATGCGCGATTTTCTTGTGTGGTATAACAATCGTGACGTGGCGCCGTTTCTCGGGGCCGTCGTTCGCCAGTTCGCCTTCTATCGGCGCCGACGTATCGACATGTTCAAGGACGCCATCAGCGTACCGGGCTTGACGTTGTTGTACCTGTTCAACGACCTGCCGACGTCGATCCATTTCTCGCTCTTCAACGAGCCGAACAAAGATCTGCACCGTCTGCTGCAGGCGCAGATCGTCGACGGCCCTTCGATCATCTTCGCGCGCCACCACGAGGCCGACGTGACGTCGATTCGAGGCGGCGCACCGTGCCGATCGATAGTAGGCTTCGAAGCAAACGGCCTCTATCTATGGCCAATAATGCAGGAGATGCCGACGGGCTGGTACATGCGCCGACGCGCGGAGAATGCCTTACGAGCGGAACGCGTGCACCGCTACGTTCGTATGGCCGTGGAGTGGTTGACGTGGGTGGAGGCGCAAACCGGCGCGTGTATACGTCACCAGTTGAACGGACGCGAGAAGCGCATCGGAAAGCACCGAGTCGACGGCTGGTGCGCCGCCACGCGAACGGCGTATCAATTTCACGGCTGCTATTTTCACGGCTGCCCGACGTGTCAGGCGCACGTGACGACGAACGCCGTCATGACGACGCTGTACGCCGCGACGATCGCCGTGACCGCCTACCTGCGCCGTTTCGTGGACGACGTCGTCGAAATGTGGGAGTGCCAGTGGCACGCCGTGCGACCGCCGGCGGCGCCGCCCGACGCGTCACGATGGCACCCACCACCGACGAGCATTACGCTCTCGACGATACTGGAGGCGGTGCGCGACGGCTCTCTGTTCGGCCTCGTGCAGTGCGATATCGCCGAGCCGGAAACGCTGCGCGACAAGTTCGCCGAGATGCAGCCCGTATTCAAGAACGTCGATATCGTACGCGACGATCTCAGCCCGTTCATGCGCGACTACGCCGAGTCGCACGATCTCCTCACGCGACCTCAACGGACGCTCGTCGGTAGCTACTTCGGCGCCGCGATCGTGCTCGCGACGCCGCTCCTACGCTGGTATCTGGCGCACGGTCTCGTAGTCGAGCGCGTCTACCAGATCGTCGAGTACGCGCCGATCGCGTGCTTTCGCCGCTTCGGCGTCGCGGTCTCGACGGCGCGACGCGAGAGCGATATCGATACCGACAAATCGATCATCGCCGATACCTTTAAACTTCTCGGCAACAGTTCCTACGGGAAAACGATTACGCGCGTCGATCGGCACCGGGAAATCAAGTACGCCACGCCGGTCGGCGCGTCGATGCTCGTCAACAATCGGCGCTTCCGGCAACTCGACGTCGTCGTCGACGACGCGCTGTACGAGGTGGCGCTGAATAAGCGCAAAATCGTCTACGGCCTGCCGATACATATCGGCTATTTCGTATTGCAGTACGCAAAATTGAGAATGCTGGAATTTTATTTCGATTTCGTCGACGCCTACATTCCCCGTCCGCTCTTCCAGTACTGCGCTATGGACACGGACTCGGCGTACATCGCCCTAGCCGGACGTGACGTCGACGCGCTCGTACCGGAAGAACGTCGCGAACACTACTTCCGGAACCGTTCGCTCTGGTTTCCGGCCGAATGCTCCGACGCGCACGTGGACGCCTACGTACGACGGCGCGTCGCCGGACTAGCGTGGGACGACGCGGCCTGCTGCGCGCGCCGACGCCTGTTCGATCGTCGAAAGCCGGGTCTCTTCAAAGAAGAGTGGCGCGGCGACGGAATCGTGGCGCTGTGCAGCAAGACCTACTACTGCTTCGGCGGCGCCGACGGTCCGAAGTACAGCACGAAGGGACTGAGCAAGCGACAGAACGACATCGACGAGCACACCTTCCTCGCCGTACTGCGCGACCGTCGCAACGGCGTCGGCTGGAACCGCGGTTTCCAAGTGAAAGACTCGTCCGTGTTGACGTACGTTCAAGAGCGCGCGGCGTTGAGCTACTTCTACGCTAAACGCCGCGTGCTCGACGACGGCGTCACCACGGCGCCGATACTCGTCTAACTCGTAAACAACAACTCTCGTCTAACTCGTCTACTACTAACCTAACCCCCACCACCCCCCCCTAGGGGTAGTTTCTGTATGTATGTATGTAGGTAGGGTAATAATAATAAACACCAACAATTGTGTACATCGTTTGTTGGTTTTTTAGTTCTACTACTACACACGTAAAAGCGGAATTAATGAGGTTTTAATAAATCGTATACGAGACAGTCATTGTTCACCCGATTGGTGCCGAATAGGTCCTGGAACTTCATCAACGGCATACCGCGACATCGGAGGAGAAGGTAGGCGAAGCAATATTGTCCACACACGTTTGATATGACGCTCTGCAGCCGCTTGTCGTTGTACGTCCACGCGTCGCCGCAGTGACGGCGCATGAACGCGCGGAAGTCGGCGTGCGGCGGCGGCAGACCGTACGAATCGAAGTACTCGCCTCGTCGGTCGGCGTCCACGTAGTCTGCCACCCAGTGCTGTCCCGGTTCGCCGCCGTCATCTGTGTTGCACACGAAGGCCGTCGGGTATACGGTGGCGGCGACGGTAAGTAGCGCGTCTTTAGGCACGACGCCGACGACGATACGTTTAGCGTACGTATCGCGTTCCAGACGACGCATCAGTTGAAACGTATCAATAGTTACCAGTCGTACACGACGTTCCGGTTCCGTTCGATCTCCATCACCGTCTCGAATTCCGCGTACACGACGACGTTCACCGGAAGCGGTAGCGGCGTCCCGAAATGCATTTCGACGCCCACGCTCTCCTGACGCACGACGTTGAAATGGTCCCCGTCGCAACAGTCGGGGGTCAGGTCGAAACCGAAGATGGTGTAGCCGGCGCCGAAGTCCGTGCGCGATACGTCGTTCCCCTCGTCCTCGTACGCCTTTCCGCTCGCCTCGAAGAGATTCATGTAGCTCCGCACGTATAGGTTGCGCGGGAAGTCCGGCTGCAGCGGCTTGCTCGGCACCTGACGTCCGTCGACGACGAGCGTGAGGAAGTTTATGTCGTTGTGACGCGCGTCGAACTGATTTCTAGTGTAGTCGCCGTTGTAGGCGACGTTATCGATCATCATCAGGAAGAGGCGTTTCGGAATCGCACCCATGTACAGGTTCTCGTGCGTGTGCGATAGCGTACCCGCCGTTATCGAGAACGATTTGCAGTCGACGCGGCGCATCGGAAACTTAGCCGTTCCCAACGTCCACGCTTTGATATGTCCCATCTGGACGGCCGGATTCAACTTCACTTTTCGAACGTGCAGTCGAATCGCCTGCAGCACGACGCGCCACCCCGGTACGGCTTGCGCGCCCATGAGCGCGAAGGTGTCCTTCGAGCGCACTATGCGTACTTTCGTGTCGACGCCGTTCGGTATGTGTCTGTTTAGCATAAACGCGTCGACGTGCACGCGTCCCATCATATCAACCTCGTTGCTAGCGGCCGTCATGGCGCGCCGTGCCTCGAACCCGACGTTGGTGTTGCCGAGCGTGTCCATCCGTCCGGCGGTGTCTTTGTACCACAACGAACCCGTGAGATGCGAACGTTTCGCGTCGCTACCGTAACTCAGCAGCGTCTCGAGGTAGGCCCGGTACGCGTACGTATTGGTCGACGGCGTCACGAGGGTGTTGTTCAGCGACACGTCGATTTGACTGATCATCGAATGCAGGAAATTGTTGACCGGCGCCACCGCGGCGGCGGCCGCCAGATCGGTACCGTCCCCCCGCGTCACTTTGAAGCGCACGTACAGTTGAACGCTCCCCAGGTCCGTATAGTCTTCGCCCGAACCCGGCACGAGGAACTCGATAGGGCCGCCGGCGTCGAGAGTCGTCAGCGGCTGGTAGACGGTCCAATGACTACTCTCGATGCTCGTCTGCGTCACCGGTCCGCTGAACAGCTCCAGTTCGGCCTTCACGCCCTCGCACGTCGAGCCGTTCACGAACGCCATCGTCGTCGAATATGTCTTCCGTTCGACGCGCTCTCTTCCGCCTACTGACGACCGTCGCCGCTAGGCGCGCCCTCTTTATGCCGCCGCTGCCGCCGCGTCGCTGCTGCTGCTGCGTTTTTTTCTTCCGTAGGCGCGGTACGCGTACGTATTGGTCGACGGCGACATCAGCGACGCGTCGAGTTGACTGAATATCGTATGCAGGAAATTGTTGACCGGCGCCACCGCGGCGGCGGCCGTCAGATCCCCTCCCCGCGTCACTATGAAGCGCACGTACACTCGAAGGTCCGTAT
>JAHLWY010006454.1:0-26331 GCA_020002185.1 Paraescarpia echinospica | reverse complement strand
TAAGATACAACGCATTGTGAGTATGAGTTTGGATATGGCAGGTTCAAAAAGCCTTGTTATATGGTAAGATACAACACATTGTGACTATGAGTTTGGATAAGGCAGGTTCAAAAAGCCTTGTTGTATGGCAAGATACAACGCACTGTGACTACGCGTTTGGATATGGCAGGTTCGAATAGCCTTGTTGTATGGTAAGATACAACGCACTGTGACTACGAGTTTGGATATGGCCTGTTCGAATAGTTTTGTTGTACATTAAGATACAACGCATTGTGACTATGAGTTTGGATTAGGCGGGTTTTTGGAGTAGTTTTATATGGTAAGATACAACACATTGTGACTATGAGTTTGGATAAGGCAGGTTCAAATAGCGTTGTTGTATAGTAAGATACAACACATTGTGACTATGAGTTTGGATAAGGCAGGTTCAAATAGCCTTGTTGTACATTAAGATACAACGCATTGTGACTATGAGTTTGGATAAGGCGGGTTTTTGGAGTAGTCTTATATGGTAATATACAAAACATTGTGACTATTAGTTCGGATAAGGCAGGTTCAAATAGCGTTGTTGTATAGTAAGATACAACGCACTGTGACTACTAGTTTGGATATGGCAGGTACAAATAGCCTTGTTATATGGTAAGATACAACGCATTGTGACTATGAGTTCGGATATGGCAGGTTCGAATAGCCTTGTTGTATAGTAAGATACAACGCATTGTGACTACGAGTTTGGATAAGGCAGGTTCAAAAAGCCTTGTTGTATGGTAAGATACAACGCACTGTGACAACGCGTTTGGATATGGCAGGTTCGAATAGCCTTGTTGTATGGTAAGATACAACACATTGTGACTATGAGTTCGGATAAGGCAGGTTCAAATAGCGTTGTTGTATAGTAAGATACAACACATTGTGACTATCAGGTTGGATATGGCAGGTTCGAATAGCCTTGTTGTATGGTAAGATACAACACATTGTGACTATTAGCTTGGATAAGGCAGGTTCAAATAGCCTTGGTGTATGGTAAGATACAATGCACTGTGACTACTAGTTTGGATATGGCAGGTACAAATAGCCTTTTTATATGGTAAGATACAACGCATTGTGAGTATGAGTTTGGATATGGCAGGTTCAAAAAGCCTTGTTATATGGTAAGATAAAACACATTGTGACTATGAGTTTGGATAAGGCAGTTTCAAAAAGCCTTGTTGTATGGTAAGATACAACGCACTTTGACTACGCGTTTGGATATGGCAGGTTCGAATAGCCTTGTTGTATGGTAAGATACAACGCATTGTGACTATGAGTTTGGATATGGCAGGTTCAAAAAGCCTTGTTATATGGTAAGATACAACACAATGTGACTATGAGTTTGGATAAGGCAGGTTCAAAAAGCCTTGTTGTATGGTAAGAAACAACGCACTGTGGCTACGCGTTTGGATATGGCAGGTTCGAATAGCCTTGTTGTATGGTAAGATACAATGCATTGTGTCTATGAGTTTGGATATGGCAGGTTCAAAAAGCTTTGTTATATGGTAAGATAAAACACATTGTGACTATGAGTTTGGATAAGGCAGGTTCAAAAAGCCTTGTTGTATGGTAAGATACAAAGCACTGTGACTACGCGTTTGGATATGGCAGGTTCGAATAGTCTTGTTGTATGGTAAGATACAACGCACTGTGACTACGAGTTTGGATATGGCAGGTTCGAATAGTTTTGTTGTACATTAAGATACAACGCATTGTGACTATGAGTTTGGATAAGGCGGGTTTTTGGAGTAGTTTTATGTGGTAAGATACAACACATTGTGACTATGAGTTTGGATAAGGCAGGTTCAAATAGCGTTGTTGTATAGTAAGGTACAACACATTGTGACTATGAGTTTGGATAAGGCAGGTTCAAATAGCCTTGTTGTACATTAAGATACAACGCATTGTGACTATGAGTTTGGATAAGGTGGGTTTTTGGAGTAGTCATATATGGTAAGATACAACACATTGTGACTATGAGTTCGGATAAGGCAGGTTCAAATAGCGTTGTTGTATAGTAAGATACAACACATTGTGACTATCATGTTGGATATGGCAGGTTCGAATAGCCTTGTTGTATGGTAAGATACAACACATTGTGACTACTAGTTTGGATAAGGCAGGTTCAAATAGCCTTGGTGTATGGTAAGATACAATGCACTGTGACTACTAGTTTGGATATGGCAGGTACAAATAGCCTTTTTATATGTTAAGATACAACGCATTGTGAGTATGAGTTTGGATATGGCAGGTTCAAAAAGCCTTGTTATATGGTAAGATACAACACATTGTGACTATGAGTTTGGATAAGGCAGATTCAAAAAGCCTTGTTGTATGGTAAGATACAACGCACTTTGACTACGCGTTTGGATATGGCAGGTTCGAATAGCCTTGTTGTATGGTAAGATACAACGCATTGTGACTATGAGTTTGGATATGGCAGGTTCAAAAAGCCTTGTTATATGGTAAGATACAACACATTGTGACTATGAGTTTGGATAAGGCAGGTTCAAAAAGCCTTGTTGTATGGTAAGATACAACGCACTGTGGCTACGCGTTTGGATATGGCAGGTTCGAATAGCCTTGTTGTATGGTAAGATACAACGCATTGTGACTATGAGTTTGGATATGGCAGGTTCAAAAAGCCTTGTTATATGGTAAGATACAACACATTGTGACTATGAGTTTGGATAAGGCAGGTTCAAAAAGCCTTGTTGTATGGTAAGATACAACGCACTTTGACTACGCGTTTGGATATGGCAGGTTCGAATAGCCTTGTTGTATGGTAAGATACAACGCACTGTGACTACGAGTTTGGATATGGCCGGTTCGAATAGTTTTGTTGTACATTAAGATACAACGCATTGTGACTATGAGTTTGGATTAGGCGGGTTTTTGGAGTAGTTTTATATGGTAAGATACAACACATTGTGACTATGAGTTTGGATAAGGCAGGTTCAAATAGCGTTGTTGTATAGTAAGATACAACACATTGTGACTATGAGTTTGGATAAGGCAGGTTCAAATAGCCTTGTTGTACATTAAGATACAACGCATTGTGACTATGAGTTTGGATAAGGCGGGTTTTTGGAGTAGTCTTATATGGTAATATACAAAACATTGTGACTATTAGTTCGGATAAGGCAGGTTCAAATAGCGTTGTTGTATAGTAAGATACAACGCACTGTGACTACTAGTTTGGATATGGCAGATACAAATAGCCTTGTTATATGGTAAGATACAACGCATTGTGACTATGAGTTTGGATATGGCAGATTCGAATAGTCTTGTTGCATAGTAAGATACAACGCATTGTGACTACGAGTTTGGATAAGGCATGTTCAAAGAGCCTTGTTGTATGGTAAGATACAACGCACTGTGACTACGCGTTTGGATATGGCAGGTTCGAATAGCCTTGTTGTATGGTAAGATACAACGCATTGTGACTATGAGTTTGGATATGGCAGGTTCAAAAAGCCTTGTTATATGGTAAGATACAACACATTGTGACTATGCGTTTGGATAAGGCAGGTTCAAAAAGCCTTGTTGTATGGTAAGATACAACGCACTGTGACTACGCGTTTGGATATGGCAGGTTCAAATAGCGTTGTTGTATAGTAATATACAACGCATTGTGACTATGAGTTTGGATAAGGCAGGTTCAAATAGTCTTGTTGTACATTAAGATACAACGCATTGTGACTAAGAGTTTGGATAAGGTGGGTTTTTGGAGTAGTCTTATATGGTAAGATACAACACATTGTGACTATGAGTTCGGATAAGGCAGGTTCAAATAGCCTTGTTGTATGGTAAGATACAACGCACTGTGACTACTAGTTTGGATATGGCAGGTACAAATAGCCTTGTTATATGGTAAGATACAACGCATTGTGACTATGAGTTTGGATATGGCAGGTTCGAATAGCCTTGTTGTATAGTAAGATACAACGCATTGTGACTACGAGTTTGGATAAGGCAGGTTCAAATAGTCTTGTTGTACATTAAGATACAACGCATTGTGACTATGAGTTTGGATAAGGTGGGTTTTTGGAGTAGTCTTATATGGTAAGATACAACACATTGTGACTATGAGTTTGGATAAGGCAGGTTCAAATAGCGTTGTTGTATAGTAAGGTTCAACACATTGTGACTATCATGTTGGATATGGCAGGTTCGAATAGCCTTGTTGTATGGTAAGATACAACACATTGTGACTACTAGTTTGGATAAGGCAGGTTCAAATAGCCTTGGTGTATGGTAAGATACAATGCACTTTGACTACTAGTTTGGATATGGCAGGTACAAATAGCCTTTTTATATGGTAAGATACAACGCATTGTGAGTATGAGTTTGGATATGGCAGGTTCAAAAAGATTTGTTATATGGTAAGATACAACACGTTGTGACTATGAGTTTGGATAAGGCAGGTTCAAAAAGCCTTGTTGTATGGTAAGATACAACGCACTTTGACTACGCGTTTGGATATGGCAGGTTCGAATAGCCTTGTTGTATGGTAAGATACAACGCATTGTGACTATGAGTTTGGATATGGCAGGTTCAAAAAGCATTGTTATATGGTAAGATACAACACATTGTGACTATGAGTTTGGATAAGGCAGGTTCAAAAAGCCTTGTTGTATGGTAAGATACAACGCACTGTGGCTACGCGTTTGGATATGGCAGGTTCGAATAGCCTTGTTGTATGGTAAGATACAACGCACTGTGACTACGAGTTTGGATATGGCCGGTTCGAATAGTTTTGTTGTACATTAAGATACAACGCATTGTGACTATGAGTTTGGATTAGGCGGGTTTTTGGAGTAGTTTTATATGGTAAGATACAACACATTGTGACTATGAGTTTGGATAAGGCAGGTTCAAATAGCGTTGTTGTATAGTAAGATACAACACATTGTGACTATGAGTTTGGATAAGGCAGGTTCAAATAGCCTTGTTGTACATTAAGATACAACGCATTGTGACTATGAGTTTGGATAAGGTGGGTTTTTGGAGTAGTCTTATATGGTAATATACAAAACATTGTGACTATTAGTTCGGATAAGGCAGGTTCAAATAGCGTTGTTGTATAGTAAGATACAACGCACTGTGACTACTAATTTGGATATGGCAGGTACAAATAGCCTTGTTATATGGTAAGATACAACGCATTGTGACTATGAGTTTGGATATGGCAGGTTCGAATAGCCTTGTTGTATAGTAAGATACAACGCATTGTGACTACGAGTTTGGATAAGGCAGGTTCAAAGAGCCTTGTTGTATGGTAAGATACAACGCACTGTGACTACGCGTTTGGGTATGGCAGGTTCGAATAGCCTTGTTGTATGGTAAGATACAACGCATTGTGACTATGAGTTTGGATATGGCAGGTTCAAAAAGCCTTGTTATATGGTAAGATACAACACATTGTGACTATGCGTTTGGATAAGGCAGGTTCAAAAAGCCTTTTTGTATGGTAAGATACAACGCACTGTGACTACGCGTTTGGATATGGCAGGTTCAAATAGCGTTGTTGTATAGTAATATACAACGCATTGTGACTATGAGTTTGGATAAGGCAGGTTCAAATAGTCTTGTTGTACATTAAGATACAACGCATTGTGACTAAGAGTTTGGATAAGGTGGGTTTTTGGAGTAGTCTTATATGGTAAGATACAACACATTGTGACTATGAGTTCGGATAAGGCAGGTTCAAATAGCCTTGTTGTATGGTAAGATACAACGCACTGTGACTACTAGTTTGGATATGGCAGGTACAAATAGCCTTGTTATATGGTAAGATACAACGCATTGTGACTATGAGTTTGGATATGGCAGGTTCGAATAGCCTTGTTGTATAGTAAGATACAACGCATTGTGACTACGAGTTTGGATAAGGCAGGTTCAAATAGTCTTGTTGTACATTAAGATACAACGCATTGTGACTATGAGTTTGGATAAGGTGGGTTTTTGGAGTAGTCTTATATGGTAAGATACAACACATTGTGACTATGAGTTTGGATAAGGCAGGTTCAAATAGCGTTGTTGTATAGTAAGGTTCAACACATTGTGACTATGAGTTTGGATAAGGCAGGTTCAAATAGCCTTGTTGTACATTAAGATACAACGCATTGTGACTATGAGTTTGGATAAGGTGGGTTTTTGGAGTAGTCATATATGGTAAGATACTACACATTGTGACTATGAGTTCGCATAAGGCAGGTTCAAATAGCGTTGTTGTATAGTAAGATACAACACATTGTGACTATCAGGTTGGATATGGCAGGTTCGAATAGCCTTGTTGTATGGTAAGACACAACACATTGTGACTACTAGTTTGGATAAGGCAGGTTCAAATAGCCTTGGTGTATGGTAAGATACAATGCACTGTGACTATTAGTTTGGATATGGCAGGTACAAATAGCCTTTTTATATGGTAAGATACAACGCATTGTGAGTATGAATTTGGATATGGCAGGTTCAAAAAGCCTTGTTATATGGTATGATACAACACAATGTGACTATGAGTTTGGATAAGGCAGGTCCAAAAAGCCTTGTTGTATGGTAAGATACAACGCACTGTGGCTACGCGTTTGGATATGGCAGGTTCGAATAGCCTTGTTGTATGGTAAGATACTATGCATTGTGACTATGAGTTTGGATATGGCAGGTTCAAAAAGCTTTGTTATATGGTAAGATAAAACACATTGTGACAATGAGTTTGGATAAGGCAGGTTCAAAAAGCCTTGTTGTATGGTAAGATACAAAGCACTGTGACTACGCGTTTGGATATGGCAGGTTCGAATAGTCTTGTTGTATGGTAAGATACAACGCACTGTGACTACGAGTTTGGATATGGCAGGTTCGAATAGTTTTGTTGTACATTAAGATAAAACGCATTGTGACTATGAGTTTGGATAAGGCGGGTTTTTGGAGTAGTTTTATATGGTAAGATACAACACATTGTGACTATGAGTTTGGATAAGGCAGGTTCAAATAGCGTTGTTGTATAGTAAGGTACAACACATTGTGACTATGAGTTTGGATAAGGCAGGTTCAAATAGCCTTGTTGTACATTAAGATACAACGCATTGTGACTATGAGTTTGGATAAGGTGGGTTTTTGGAGTAGTCATATATGGTAAGATACAACACATTGTGACTATGAGTTCGGATAAGGCAGGTTCAAATAGCGTTGTTGTATAGTAAGATACAACACATTGTGACTATCAGGTTGGATATGGCAGGTTCGAATAGCCTTGTTGTATGATAAGATACAACACATTGTGACTACTAGTTTGGATAAGGCAGGTTCAAATAGCCTTGGTGTATGGTAAGATACAATGCACTGTGACTACTAGTTTGGATATGGCAGGTACAAATAGCCTTTTTATATGGTAAGATACAACGCATTGTGAGTATGAGTTTGGATATGGCAGGTTCAAAAAGCCTTGTTATATGGTAAGACACAACACATTGTGACTATGAGTTTGGATAAGGCAGGTTCAAAAAGCCTTGTTGTATGGTAAGATACAACGCACTTTGACTACGCGTTTGGATATGGCAGGTTCGAATAGCCTTGTTGTATGGTAAGATACAACGCATTGTGACTATGAGTTTGGATATGGCAGGTTCAAAAAGCCTTGTTATATTGTAAGATTCAACACATTGTGACTATGAGTTTGGATAAGGCAGGTTCAAAAAGCCTTGTTGTATGGTAAGATACAACGCACTGTGGCTACGCGTTTGGATATGGCAGGTTCAAAGATAGCCTTGTTGTAGGAATTACGGCGTTGTGACTATGAGTTTGGTTATAGCCGGGTTCAAAAGCTTTGTTACTCAGGTAAAGATAAAACACGACACAACTGACTATGACTTTGGATAAGGCAGGTTCAAAAGCACTTGTTGTATATGAGCGGATACAAAAGCACTGTGACTACGCGTTTGGATATGGCATGTTTCGAATAGTCTTATTGTATGGTAGATACAGCACTGCTTGACTACGGTTTGGATATGGCAGGTTCGAATAGTTTTGTTGTACATTAAGATACAACGCATTGTGACTATAATGAGTTTGGATAAAGGCAGGTTTTGGGTAGTTTTATATGGTAAAATACAGCACATTTGTGACTATGAGTTTGGATAAGAGGCAAGGTTCAAATAATTTGTTGTATAGTAAAGGCCCTGGCGCATTATAGAGTTTGGATAAGGCGGGTTTTTGGAGTAGTCTTATATGGTAAGATACAACACATTGTGACTATGAGTTCAGATAAGGCAGGTTCAAATAGCGTTGTTGTATAGTAAGATACAACACATTGTGACTATGAGGTTGTATATGGCAGGTTCGAATAGCCTTGTTGTATGGTAAGATACAGCACATTGTGATTATGAATTTGGATAAGGCAGGTTCGAATAGCCTTGTTGTATGGTAAGATACAACGCACTGTGACTACTAGTTTGGATATGGCAGGTACAAATAGCCATGTTATATGGTAAGATACAACGCATTGTGACTATGAGTTTGGATATGGCAGGTTCGAATAACCTTGTTGTATAGTAAGATACAACGCATTGTGACTACGAGTTTGAATAAGGCAGGTTCAAATAGTCTTGTTGTACATTAAGACACAACGCATTGTGACTATGAGTTTGGATAAGGTGGGTTTTTGGAGTAGTCTTATATGATAAGATACAACACATTGTGACTATGAGTTTGGATAAGGCAGGTTCAAATAGCGTTGTTGTATAGTAAGAAACAACACATTGTGACTATGAGTTTGGATAAGGCAGGTTCAAATAGCCTTGTTGTACATTAAGATACAACGCATTGTGACTATGAGTTTGGATAAGGTGGGTTTTTGGAGTAGTCTTATATGGTAAGATACAACACATTGTGACTATGAGTATGGATAAGGCAGGTTCAAAAAGCCTTGTTGTATGGTAAGATACAACGCACTGTGACTACGCGTTTGGATATGGCAGGTTCGAATAGCCTTGTTGTATGGTAAGATACAACGCACTGTGACTACGAGTTTGGATATGGCAGGTTCGAATAGTTTTGTTGTACATTAAGATACAACGCATTGTGACTATGAGTTTGGATAAGGCGGGTTTTTGGAGTAGTTTTATATGGTAAGATACAACACATTGTGACTATGAGTTTGGATAAGGCAGGTTCAAATAGCGTTGTTGTATAGTAAGATACAACACATTGTGACTATGAGTTTGGATAAGGCAGGTTCAAATAGCCATGTTGTACATTAAGATACAACGCATTGTGACTATGAGTTTGGATAAGGTGGGTTTTTGGAGTAGTCATATATGGTAAGATACTACACATTGTGACTTTGAGTTCGCATAAGGCAGGTTCAAATAGCGTTGTTGTATAGTAAGATACAACACATTGTGACTATCAGGTTGGATATGGCAGGTTCGAATAGCCTTGTTGTATGGTAAGATACAACACATTGTGACTACTAGTTTGGATAAGGCAGGTTCAAATAGCCTTGGTGTATGGTAAGATACAATGCACTGTGACTACTAGTTTGGATATGGCAGGTACAAATAGCCTTTTTATATGGTAAGATACAACGCATTGTGAGTATGAGTTTGGATATGGCAGGTTCAAAAAGCCTTGTTATATGGTAAGATACAACACATTGTGACTATGAGTTTGGATAAGGCAGGTTAAAAAAGCCTTGTTGTATGGTAAGATACAACGCACTTTGACTACGCGTTTGGATATGGCAGGTTCGAATAGCCTTGTTGTATGGTAAGATACAACGCATTGTGACTATGAGTTTGGATATGGCAGGTTCAAAAAGCCTTGTTATATTGTAAGATACAACACATTGTGACTATGAGTTTGGATAAGGCAGGTTCAAAAAGCCTTGTTGTATGGTAAGATACAACGCACTGTGGCTACGCGTTTGGATATGGCAGGTTCGAATAGCCTTGTTGTATGGTAAGATACAATGCATTGTGACTATGAGTTTGGATATGGCAGGTTCAAAAAGCTTTGTTATATGGTAAGATAAAACACATTGTGACTATGACTTTGGATAAGGCAGGTTCAAAAAGCCTTGTTGTATGGTAAGATACAAAGCACTGTGACTACGCGTTTGGATATGGCATGTTCGAATAGTTTTGTTGTATGGTAAGATACAACGCACTGTGACTACGAGTTTGGATATGGCAGGTTCGAATAGTTTTGTTGTACATTAAGATACAACGCATTGTGACTATGAGTTTGGATAAGGCGGGTTTTTGGAGTAGTTTTATATGGTAAAATACAACACATTGTGACTATGAGTTTGGATAAGGCAGGTTCAAATAGCGTTGTTGTATAGTAAGATACAACGCATTGTGACTATGAGTTTGGATAAGGCGGGTTTTTGGAGTAGTCTTATATGGTAATATACAACACATTGTGACTATGAGTTCGGACAAGGCAGGTTCAAATAGCGTTGTTGTATAGTAAGATACAACACATTGTGACTATGAGGTTGGATATGGCAGGTTCGAATAGCCTTGTTGTATGGTAAGATACAGCACATTGTGACTATGAGTTTGGATAAGGCAGGTTCGAATAGCCTTGTTGTATGGTAAGATACAACGCACTGTGACTAATAGTTTGGATATGGCAGGTACAAATAGCCTTGTTATATGGTAAGATACAACGCATTGTGACTATGAGTTTGGATATGGCAGGTTCGAATAGCCTTGTTGTATAGTAAGATACAACGCATTGTGACTACGAGTTTGGATAAGGCAGGTTCAAATAGTCTTGTTGTACATTAAGATACAACGCATTGTGACTATGAGTTTGGATAAGGTGGGTTTTTGGAGTAGTCTTATATGGTAAGATACAACACATTGTGACTATGAGTATGGATAAGGCAGGTTCAAAAAGCCTTGTTGTATGGTAAGATACAACGCACTGTGACTACGCGTTTGGATATGGCAGGTTCGAATAGCCTTGTTGTATGGTAAGATACAACGCATTGTGACTATGAGTTTGGATATGGCAGGTTCAAAAAGCCTTGTTATATGGTAAGATACAACACATTGTGACTATGAGTTTGGATAAGGCAGGTTCAAAAAGCCTTGTTGTATGGTAAGATACAACGCACTGTGACTACGCGTTTGGATATGGCAGGTTCGAATAGCCTAGTTGTATGGTAAGATACAACGCACTGTGACTACGAGTTTGGATATGGCAGGTTCGAATAGTTTTGTTGTACATTAAGATACAACGCATTGTGACTATGAGTTTGGATAAGGCGGGTTTTTGGAGTAGTTTTATATGGTAAGATACAACACATTGTGACTATGAGTTTGGATAAGGCAGGTTCAAATAGCGTTGTTGTATAGTAAGATACAACACATTGTGACTATGAGTTTGGATAAGGCAGGTTCAAATAGCCTTGTTGTACATTAAGATACAACGCATTGTGACTATGAGTTTGGATAAGGCGGGTTTTTGGAGTAGTCTTATATGGTAAGATACAACACATTGTGACTATGCGTTCGGATAAGGCAGGTTCAAATAGCGTTGTTGTATAGTAAGATACAACACATTGTGACTATGAGGTTGGATATGGCAGGTTCGAATAGCCTTGTTGTATGTTAAGATACAGCACATTGTGACTATGAGTTTGGATAAGGCAGGTTCGAATAGCCTTGTTGTATGGTAAGATACAACGCACTGTGACTACTAGTTTGGATATGGCAGGTACAAATAGCCTTGTTATATGGTAAGATACAACGCATTGTGACTATGAGTTTGGATATGGCAGGTTCGAATAGCCTTGTTGTATAGTAAGATACAATGCATTGTGACTATGAGTTTGGATAAGGTGGGTTTTTGGAGTAGTCTTATATGGTAAGATACAACACATTGTGACTATGAGTTTGGATAAGGCAGGTTCAAAAAGCCTTGTTGTATTGTAAGATACAACGCACTGTGACTACGCGTTTGGATATGGCAGGTTCGAATAGCCTTGTTGTATGGTAAGATACAACGCATTGTGACTATGAGTTTGGATATGGCAGGTTCAAAAAGCCTTGTTATATGGTAAGATACAACACATTGTGACTATGAGTTTGGATAAGGCAGGTTCAAAAAGCCTTGTTGTATGGTAAGATACAATGCACTGTGATACACGTTTGGATATGGCAGGTTCGAATAGCCTTGTTGTATGGTAAGATACAACGCACTGTGACTACGAGTTTGGATATGGCAGGTTCGAATAGTTTTGTTGTACATTAAGATACAACGCATTGTGACTATGAGTTTGGATAAGGCGGGTTTTTGGAGTAGTTTTATATGGTAAGATACAACACATTGTGACTATGAGTTTGGATAAGGCAGGTTCAAATAGCGTTGTTGTATAGTAAGATACAACACATTGTGACTATGAGTTTGGATAAGGCAGGTTCAAATAGCCTTGTTGTACATTAAGATACAACGCATTGTGACTATGAGTTTGGATAAGGCGGGTTTTTGGAGTAGTCTTATATGGTAAGATACAACACATTGTGACTATGCGTTCGGATAAGGCAGGTTCAAATAGCGTTGTTGTATGTTAAGATACAGCACATTGTGACTATGAGTTTGGATAAGGCAGGTTCGAATAGCCTTGTTGTATGGTAAGATACAACGCACTGTGACTACTAGTTTGGATATGGCAGGTACAAATAGCCTTGTTATATGGTAAGATACAACGCATTGTGACTATGAGTTTGGATATGGCAGGTTCGAATAGCCTTGTTGTATAGTAAGATACAATGCATTGTGACTACGAGTTTGGATAAGGCAGGTTCAAATAGTCTTGTTGTACATTAAGATACAACGCATTGTGACTATGAGTTTGGATAAGTTGGGTTTTTGGAGTAGTCTTATATGGTAAGATACAACATATTGTGACTATGAGTTTGGATAAGGCAGGTTCAAATAGCGTTGTTGTATAGTAAGATACAACACATTGTGACTATGAGTTTGGATAAGGCAGGTTCAAATAGCCATGTTGTACATTAAGATACAACGCATTGTGACTATGAGTTTGGATAAGGTGGGTTTTTGGAGTAGTCATATATGGTAAGATACTACACATTGTGACTATGAGTTCGCATAAGGCAGGTTCAAATAGCGTTGTTGTATAGTAAGATACAACACATTGTGACTATCAGGTTGGATATGGCAGGTTCGAATAGCCTTGTTGTATGGTAAGATACAACACATTGTGACTACTAGTTTGGATAAGGCAGGTTCAAATAGCCTTGGTGTATGGTAAGATACAATGCACTGTGACTACTAGTTTGGATATGGCAGGTACAAATAGCCTTTTTATATGGTAAGATACAACGCATTGTGAGTATGAGTTTGGATATGGCAGGTTCAAAAAGCCTTGTTATATGGTAAGATACAACACATTGTGACTATGAATTTGGATAAGGCAGGTTCAAATAGCGTTGTTGTATAGTAAGATACAACACATTGTGACTATGAGTTTGGATAAGGCAGGTTCAAATAGCCTTGTTGTACATTAAGATACAACGCATTGTGACTATGAGTTTGGATAAGGCGGGTTTTTGGAGTAGTCTTATATGGTAAGATACAACACATTGTGACTATGCGTTCGGATAAGGCAGGTTCAAATAGCGTTGTTGTATAGTAAGATACAACACATTGTGACTATGAGGTTGGATATGGCAGGTTCGAATAGTCTTGTTGTATGTTAAGATACAGCACATTGTGACTATGAGTTTGGATAAGGCAGGTTCGAATAGCCTTGTTGTATGGTAAGATACAACGCACTGTGACTACTAGTTTGGATATGGCAGGTACAAATAGCCTTGTTATATGGTAAGATACAACGCATTGTGACTATGAGTTTGGATATGGCAGGTTCGAATAGCCTTGTTGTATAGTAAGATACAATGCATTGTGACTACGAGTTTGGATAAGGCAGGTTCAAATAGTCTTGTTGTACATTAAGATACAACGCATTGTGACTATGAGTTTGGATAAGTTGGGTTTTTGGAGTAGTCTTATATGGTAAGATACAACATATTGTGACTATGAGTTTGGATAAGGCAGGTTCAAATAGCGTTGTTGTATAGTAAGATACAACACATTGTGACTATGAGTTTGGATAAGGCAGGTTCAAAAAGCCTTGTTGTACATTAAGATACAACGCATTGTGACTATGAGTTTGGATAAGGTGGGTTTTTGGAGTAGTCATATATGGTAAGATACAACACATTGTGACTATGAGTTCGGATAAGGCAGGTTCAAATAGCGTTGTTGTATAGTAAGATACAACACATTGTGACTATCAGGTTGGATATGGCAGGTTCGAATAGCCTTGCTGTATGGTAAGATACAACACATTGTGACTACTAGTTTGGATAAGGCAGGTTCAAATAGCCTTGGTGTATGGTAAGATACAATGCACTGTGACTACTAGTTTGGATATGGCAGGTACAAATAGCCTTTTTATATGGTAAGATACAACGCATTGTGAGTATGAGATTGGATATGGCAGGTTCAAAAAGCCTTGTTATATGGTAAGATACAACACATTGTGACTATGAGTTTGGATAAGGCAGGTTCAAATAGCCTTGTTGTATAGTAAGATACAACACATTGTGACTATGAGTTTGGATAAGGCAGGTTCAAAAAGCCTTGTTGTATGGTAATATACAACGCACTGTGACTACGCTTTTGGATATGGCAGGTTCGAATAGCCTTGTTGTATGGTAAGATACAACGCACTGTGACTACGAGTTTGGATATGGCAGGTTCGAATAGTTTTGTTGTACATTAAGATACAACGCATTGTGACTATGAGTTTGGATTAGGCGGGTTTTTGGAGTAGTTTTATATGGTAAGATACAACACATTGTGACTATGAGTTTGGATAAGGCAGGTTCAAATAGCGTTGTTGTATAGTAAGATACAACACATTGTGACTATGAGTTTGGATAAGGCAGGTTCAAATAGCCTTGTTGTACATTAAGATACAACGCATTGTGACTATGAGTTTGGATAAGGCAGGTTCAAATACTCTTGTTGTACATTAAGATGCAACGCATTGTGACTATGAGTTTGGATAAGGTGGGTTTTTGGAGTAGTCTTATATGGTAAGATACAACACATTGTGACTATGAGTTCGGATAAGGCAGGTTCAAATAGCGTTGTTGTATAGTAACATACAACACATTGTGACTATCAGGTTGGATATGGCAGGTTCGAATAGCCTTGTTGTATGGTAAGATACAACACATTGTGACTACTAGTTTGGATAAGGCAGGTTCAAATAGCCTTGGTGTATGGTAAGATACAACGCACTGTGACTACTAGTTTGGATATGGCAGGTACAAATAGCCTTGTTATATGGTAAGATACAACTCATTGTGAGTATGAGTTTGGATATGGCAGGTTCAAAAAGCCTTGTTATATGGTAAGATACAACACATTGTGACTATGAGTTTGGATAAGGCAGGTTCAAAAAGCCTTGTTGTATGGTAAGATACAACGCACTGTGACTACGCGTTTGGATATGGCAGGTTCGAATAGCCTTGTTGTATGGTAAGATACAACGCATTGTGACTATGAGCTTAGATATGGCAGGTTCAAAAAGCCTTGTTATATGGTAAGATACAACACATTGTGACTATGAGTTTGGATATGGCAGGTTCGAATAGTTTTGTTGTACATTAAGATACAACGCATTGTGACTATGAGTTTGGATTAGGCGGGTTTTTGGAGTAGTTTTATATGGTAAGATACAACACATTGTGACTATGAGTTTGGATAAGGCAGGTTCAAATAGCGTTGTTGTATATTAAGATACAACACATTGTGACTATGAGTTTGGATAAGGCAGGTTCAAATAGCCTTGTTGTACATTAAGATACAACGCATTGTGACTATGAGTTTGGATAAGGCGGGTTTTTGGAGTAGTCTTATATGGTAATATACAAAACATTGTGACTATTAGTTCGGATAAGGCAGGTTCAAATAGCGTTGTTGTATAGTAAGATACAACGCACTGTGACTACTAGTTTGGATATGGCAGATACAAATAGCCTTGTTATATGGTAAGATACAACGCATTGTGACTATGAGTTTGGATATGGCAGATTCGAATAGTCTTGTTGCATAGTAAGATACAACGCATTGTGACTACGAGTTTGGATAAGGCATGTTCAAAGAGCCTTGTTGTATGGTAAGATACAACGCACTGTGACTACGCGTTTGGATATGGCAGGTTCGAATAGCCTTGTTGTATGGTAAGATACAACGCATTGTGACTATGAGTTTGGATATGGCAGGTTCAAAAAGCCTTGTTATATGGTAAGATACAACACATTGTGACTATGCGTTTGGATAAGGCAGGTTCAAAAAGCCTTGTTGTATGGTAAGATACAACGCACTGTGACTACGCGTTTGGATATGGCAGGTTCAAATAGCGTTGTTGTATAGTAATATACAACGCATTGTGACTATGAGTTTGGATAAGGCAGGTTCAAATAGTCTTGTTGTACATTAAGATGCAACGCATTGTGACTATGAGTTTGGATAAGGTGGGTTTTTGGAGTATCTTATATGGTAAGATACAACACATTGTGACTATGAGTTCGGATAAGGCAGGTTCAAATAGCGTTGTTGTATAGTAACATACAACACATTGTGACTATCAGGTTGGATATGGCAGGTTCGAATAGCCTTGTTGTATAGTAAGATACAACACATTGTGACTATGAGTTTGGATAAGGCAGGTTCAAAAAGCCTTGTTGTATGGTAAGATACAACGCACTGTGGCTACGCGTTTGGATATGGCAGGTTCGAATAGCCTTGTTGTATGGTAAGATACAATGCATTGTGACTATGAGTTTGGATATGGCAGGTTCAAAAAGCTTTGTTATATGGTAAGATAAAACACATTGTGACTATGACTTTGGATAAGGCAGGTTCAAAAAGCCTTGTTGTATGGTAAGATACAAAGCACTGTGACTACGCGTTTGGATATGGCATGTTCGAATAGTCTTGTTGTATGGTAAGATACAACGCACTGTGACTACGAGTTTGGATATGGCAGGTTCGAATAGTTTTGTTGTACATTAAGATACAACGCATTGTGACTATGAGTTTGGATAAGGCGGGTTTTTGGAGTAGTTTTATATGGTAAAATACAACACATTGTGACTATGAGTTTGGATAAGGCAGGTTCAAATAGCGTTGTTGTATAGTAAGATACAACGCATTGTGACTATGAGTTTGGATAAGGCGGGTTTTTGGAGTAGTCTTATATGGTAATATACAACACATTGTGACTATGAGTTCGGACAAGGCAGGTTCAAATAGCGTTGTTGTATAGTAAGATACAACACATTGTGACTATGAGGTTGGATATGGCAGGTTCGAATAGCCTTGTTGTATGGTAAGATACAGCACATTGTGACTATGAGTTTGGATAAGGCAGGTTCGAATAGCCTTGTTGTATGGTAAGATACAACGCACTGTGACTACTAGTTTGGATATGGCAGGTACAAATAGCCTTGTTATATGGTAAGATACAACGCATTGTGACTATGAGTTTGGATATGGCAGGTTCGAATAGCCTTGTTGTATAGTAAGATACAACGCATTGTGACTACGAGTTTGGATAAGGCAGGTTCAAATAGTCTTGTTGTACATTAAGATACAACGCATTGTGACTATGAGTTTGGATAAGGTGGGTTTTTGGAGTAGTCTTATATGGTAAGATACAACACATTGTGACTATGAGTTTGGATAAGGCAGGTTCAAAAAGCCTTGTTGTATGGTAAGATACAACGCACTGTGACTACGCGTTTGGATATGGCAGGTTCGAATAGCCTTGTTGTATGGTAAGATACAACGCATTGTGACTATGAGTTTGGATATGGCAGGTTCAAAAAGCCTTGTTATATGGTAAGATACAACACATTGTGACTATGAGTTTGGATAAGGCAGGTTCAAAAAGCCTTGTTGTATGGTAAGATACAACGCACTGTGACTACGCGTTTGGATATGGCAGGTTCGAATAGCCTTGTTGTATGGTAAGATACAACGCACTGTGACTACGAGTTTGGATATGGCCGGTTCGAATAGTTTTGTTGTACATTAAGATACAACGCATTGTGACTATGAGTTTGGATTAGGCGGGTTTTTGGAGTAGTTTTATATGGTAAGATACAACACATTGTGACTATGAGTTTGGATAAGGCAGGTTCAAATAGCGTTGTTGTATAGTAAGATACAACACATTGTGACTATGAGTTTGGATAAGGCAGGTTCAAATAGCCTTGTTGTACATTATGATACAACGCATTGTGACTATGAGTTTGGATAAGGCGGGTTTTTGGAGTAGTCTTATATGGTAATATACAAAACATTGTGACTATTAGTTCGGATAAGGCAGGTTCAAATAGCGTTGTTGTATAGTAAGATACAACGCACTGTGACTACTAGTTGGATATGGCAGGTACAAATAGCCTTGTTATATGGTAAGATACAACGCATTGTGACTATGAGTTTGGATATGGCAGGTTCGAATAGCCTTGTTGTATAGTAAGATACAACGCATTGTGACTACGAGTTTGGATAAGGCAGGTTCAAAGAGCCTTGTTGTATGGTAAGATACAACGCATTGTGACTATGAGTTTGGATATGGCAGGTTCAAAAAGCCTTGTTATATGGTAAGATACAACACATTGTGACTATGAGTTTGGATAAGGCAGGTTCAAATAGTCTTGTTATACATTAAGATACAACGCATAGTGACTATGAGTTTGGATAAGGTGGGTTTTTGGAGTAGTCTTATATGGTAAGATACAACACATTGTGACTATGAGTTTGGATAAGGCAGGTTCAAATTGCGTTGTTGTATAGTAAGATACAACACATTGTGACTATGAGTTTGGATAAGGCAGGTTCAAATAGCCTTGTTGTACATTAAGATACAACGCATTGTGACTATGAGTTTGGATAAGGCGGGTTTTTGGAGTAGTCTTATATGGTAAGATACAACACATTGGCTGGGGTGTCCCTAACAGCTACTGCTCTGGGTGGCATGCTGTCAAGACAGTGTGTAGTCAGGCTGGGGTGTCCCTAACAGCCACTGCTCTGGGTGGCATGCTGTCAAGACAGTGTGTAGTCAGGCTGGGGTGTCCCTAACAGCTACTGCTCTGGGTGGGATGCTGTCAGTACAGTGTGTAGTCAGACTGGAGTGTCCCTAACAGCTACTGCTCTGGGTGGCATGCTGTCAAAACAGTGTGTAGTCAGGCTGGCGTGTCCCTAACAGCTACTGCTCTGGGTGGCATGCTGTCAAGACAGTGAGTAGTCAGGCTGGGGTATCCCTAACAGCTACTTCTCTAGGTGGCATGCTGTCAAGACAGTGTGTAGTCAGGCTGGGGTGTCCCTAACAGCCACTGCTCTGTGTGGCATGCTGTCAAGACAGTGTGTAGTCAGGCTGGCGTGTCCCTAACAGCCACTGCTCTGGGTGGCATGCTGTCAAGACAATGTGTAGTCAGGCTGGCGTGTCCCTAACAGCCACTGCTCTCGGTGGCATGCTGTCAAGACAGTGTGTAGTCAGGCTGGGGTGTCCCTAACAGGTACTGCTCTGGGTGGCATGCTGTCAAGACAGTGTGTAGTCAGGCTGGGGTGTCCCTAACAGCCACTGCTCTGGGTGGCATGCTGTCAAGACAGTGTGTAGTCAGGCTGGGGTGTCCCTAACATCCACTGCTCTGGGTGGCATGCTGTCAAGACAGTGTGTAGTCAGGCTGGGGTGTCCCTAACAGCCACTGCTCTGGGTGGCATGCTGTCAAGACAGTGTGTAGTCAGGCTGGCGTGTCCCTAACAGCTACTGCTCTGGGTGGGATGCTGTCAAGACAGTGTGTAGTCAGGCTGGAGTGTCCCTAACAGCTACTGCTCTGGGTGGCATGCTGTCAAAACAGTGTGTAGTGAGGCTGGCGTGTCCCTAACAGCTACTGCTCTGGGTGGCATGCTGTCAAGACAGTGTGTAGTCAGGCTGGGGTATCCCTAACAGCTACTTCTCTAGGTGGCATGCTGTCAAGACAGTGTGTAGTCAGGCTGGGGTGTCCCTAACAGCCACTGCTCTGGGTGGCATGCTGTCAAGACAGTGTGTAGTCAGGCTGGGGTGTCCCTAACAGCCACTGCTCTGGGTGACATGCTGTCAAGACAGTGTGTAGTCAGGCTGGGGTGTCCCTAACAGCCACTGCTCTGGGTGGCATGCTGTCAAGACAGAGTGTAGTCAGGCTGGGGTGTCCCTAACAGCCACTGCTCTGGGTGGCATGCTGTCAAGACAGTGTGTAGTCAGGCTGGGGTGTCCCTAACAGCCACTGCTCTGGGTGGCATGCTGTCAAGACAGTGTGTAGTCAGGCTGGCGTGTCCCTAACAGCCACTGCTCTGGGTGGCATGCTGTCAAGACAGTGTGTAGTCAGGCTGGGGTGTCCCTAACAGGTACTGCTCTGGGTGGCATGCTGTCAAGACAGTGTGTAGTCAGGCTGGGGTGTACCTAACAGCCACTGCTCTGGGTGGCATGCTGTCAAAACAGTGTGTAGTCAGGCTGGGGTGTCCCTAACAGCCACTGCTCTGGGTGGCATGCTGTCAAGACAGTGTGTAGTCAGGCTGGGGTGTCCCTAACATCCACTGCTCTGGGTGGCATACTGTCAAGACGGTGTGTAGTCAGGCTGGGGTGTCCCTAACAGCTACTGCTCTGGGTGGCATGCTGTCGAGACAGTGTGTAGTCAGGCTGGAGTGTTCCTAACAGCTACTGCTCTGGGTGGCATGCTATCAAGACAGTGTGTAGTCAGGCTGGGGTGTCCCTAACAGATACTGCTCTGGGTGGCATGCTTTCAAGACAGTGTGTAGTCAGGCTAGGGTGTCCCTAACAGCCACTGCTCTGGGTGGCATGCTGTCAAGACAGTGTGTAGTCAGGCTGGCGTGTCCCTAACAGCCACTGCTCTGGGTGGCATGCTGTCAAGACAATGTGTAGTCAGGCTGGCGTGTCCCTAACAGCCACTGCTCTGGATGGCATGCTGTCAAGACAGTGTGTAGTCAGGCTGGGGTGTCCCTAACAGGTACTGCTCTGGGTGGCATGCTGTCAAGACAGTGTGTAGTCAGGCTGGGGTGTCCCTAACAGCCACTGCTCTGGGTGGCATGCTGTCAAGACAGTGTGTAGTCAGGCTGGCGTGTCCCTAACAGCCACTGCTCTGGGTGGCATGCTGTCAAGACAGTGTGTAGTCAGGCTGGGGTGTCCCTAACAGGTACTGCTCTGGGTGGCATGCTGTCAAGACAGTGTGTAGTCAGGCTGGGGTGTACCTAACAGCCACTGCTCTGGGTGGCATGCTGTCAAAACAGTGTGTAGTCAGGCTGGGGTGTCCCTAACAGCCACTGCTCTGGGTGGCATGCTGTCAAGACAGTGTGTAGTCAGGCTGGGGTGTCCCTAACATCCACTGCTCTGGGTGGCATACTGTCAAGACGGTGTGTAGTCAGGCTGGGGTGTCCCTAACAGCTACTGCTCTGGGTGGCATGCTGTCAAGACAGTGTGTAGTCAGGCTGGAGTGTTCCTAACAGCTACTGCTCTGGGTGGCATGCTATCAAGACAGTGTGTAGTCAGGCTGGGGTGTCCCTAACAGATACTGCTCTGGGTGGCATGCTTTCAAGACAGTGTGTAGTCAGGCTAGGGTGTCCCTAACAGCCACTGCTCTGGGTGGCATGCTGTCAAGACAGTGTGTAGTCAGGCTGGGGTGTCCCTAACAGCTACTGCTCTGGGTGGCATGCTGTAAAGACAGTGTGTAGTCAGGCTGGGGTGTCCCTAACAGCTACTGCTCTGGGTGGCATGCTGTCAAGACAGTGTGTAGTCAGGCTGGGGTGTCCCTAACAGCCACTGCTCTGGGTGGCATGCTGTCAAGACAGTGTGTAGTCAGGCTGGGGTGTCCCTAACAGCCACTGCTCTGGGTGACATGCTGTCAAGACAGTGTGTAGTCAGGCTGGGGTGTCCCTAACAGCCACTGCTCTGGGTGGCATGCTGTCAAGACAGAGTGTAGTCAGGCTGGGGTGTCCCTAACAGCCACTGCTCTGGGTGGCATGCTGTCAAGACAGTGTGTAGTCAGGCTGGGGTGTCCCTAACAGCCACTGCTCTGGGTGGCATGCTGTCAAGACAGTGTGTAGTCAGGCTGGGGTGTCCCTAACAGCTACTGCTCTGGGTGGGATGCTGTCAGTACAGTGTGTAGTCAGACTGGAGTGTCCCTAACAGCTACTGCTCTGGGTGGCATGCTGTCAAAACAGTGTGTAGTCAGGCTGGCGTGTCCCTAACAGCTACTGCTCAGGGTGGCATGCTGTCAAGACAGTGTGTAGTCAGGCTGGGGTATCCCTAACAGCTACTTCTCTAGGTGGCATGCTGTCAAGACAGTGTGTAGTCAGGCTGGGGTGTCCCTAACAGCCACTGCTCTGTGTGGCATGCTGTCAAGACAGTGTGTAGTCAGGCTGGCGTGTCCCTAACAGCCACTGCTCTGGGTGGCATGCTGTCAAGACAATGTGTAGTCAGGCTGGCGTGTCCCTAACAGCCACTGCTCTCGGTGGCATGCTGTCAAGACAGTGTGTAGTCAGGCTGGGGTGTCCCTAACAGGTACTGCTCTGGGTGGCATGCTGTCAAGACAGTGTGTAGTCAGGCTGGGGTGTCCCTAACAGCCACTGCTCTGGGTGGCATGCTGTCAAGACAGTGTGTAGTCAGGCTGGGGTGTCCCTAACAGCTACTGCTCTGGGTGGCATGCTGTCAAGACAGTGTGTAGTCAGGCTGGGGTGTCCCTAACAGCTACTGCTCTGGGTGACATGCTGTCAAGACAGTGTGTAGTCAGGCTGGGGTGTCCCTAACAGCTACTGCTCTGGGTGACATGCTGTCAAGACAGAGTGTAGTCAGGCTGGGGTGACCCTAACAGCTACTGCTCTGGGTGACATGCTGTCAAGACAGTGTGTAGTCAGGCTGGGGTGTCCCTAACAGCCACTGCTCTGGGTGGCATGCTGTCAAGACAGTGTGTAGTCAGGCTGGGGTGTCCCTAACAGCTACTGCTCTGGGTGGCATGCTGTCAAGACAGTGTGTAGTCAGGCTGGGGTGTCCCTAACAGCCACTGCTCTGGGTGGCATGCTGTCAAGACAGTGTGTAGTCAGGCTGGGGTGTCCCTAACAGCCACTGCTCTGGGTAGCATGCTGTCAAGACAGTGTGTAGTCAGGCTGGGGTGTCCCTAACAGCCACTGCTCTGGGTGGCATGCTGTCAAGACAGTGTGTAGTCAGGCTGGGGTGTCCCTAACAGCCACTGCTCTGGGTGGCATGCTGTCAAGACAGTGTGTAGTCAGGCTGGGGTGTCCCTAACAGCCACTGCTCTGGGTGGCATGCTGTCAAGACAGTGTGTAGTCAGGCTGGGGTGTCCCTAACAGCCACTGCTCTGGGTGGCATGCTGTCAAGACAGTGTGTAGTCAGGCTGGGGTGTCCCTAACAGCCACTGCTCTGGGTGGCTGTGATATCTGTTGTAGTGACAGTTGACACCAGCAGCACTGAGGAAGATAAAGTGTTACCTTGTGATATCTGTTGTAGCAGCAGTTGACACCAGCAGCACTGAGGAAGATAAAGTGTTACCTTGTGATATCTGTTGTAGCGGCAGTTGACACCAGCAGTACTGAGGAAGATAAAGTGTTACCTTGTGATATCTGTTGTAGTGACAGTTGACACCAGCAGCACTGAGGAAGATGAAGTGTTACCTTGTGATATCTGTTGTAGCAGCAGTTGACACCAGCAGCACTGAGGAAGATAAAGTGTTACCTTGTGATATCTGTTGTAGCGGCAGTTGACACCAGCAGCACTGAGGAAGATAGAGTGTTACCTTGTGATATCTGTTGTAGCGGCAGTTGACACCAGCAGTACTGAGGAAGATAAAGTGTTACCTTGTGATATCTGTTGTAGTGACAGTTGACACCAGCAGCACTGAGGAAGATGAAGTGTTACCTTGTGATATATGTTGTAGCAGCAGTTGACACCAGCAGCACTGAGGGAGATGGTGTTTACTGACATCTATTTGCTTGGCAATGATTGACACCAACAGCACTAGAGGAAGATGAAGTGTTACCTTGTATTATATGTTGTAGCAGTTGACACCAGCAGCACTGAGGGAAGATGAAGTGTTGCTTGTCTCTGTTGTGAGTGACAGTTGACACTAGCAGCACTGAGGAAGATGAAAGTGTTACCTTGTGATATATGTTGTAGGTTGTTTTAAACATTTTGAGATAAGTGCGTACCTTATTGATATCTATTTGTGACCCAATTTATTTTGCTTAGCACTGAGGAAGATGAATGTTACCTTGTGATATATGTTGTAGCAGCAGTTGACACCAGCAGCACTGAGGAAGATGAAGTGTTACCTTGTGATATATGTTGTAGCGACAGTTGACACCAGCAGCACTGAGGAAGATGAAGTGTTACCTTGTGATATCTGTTGTAGCAGCAGTTGACACCAGCAGCACTGAGGAAGATGAAGTGTTACCTTGTGATATCTGTTGTAGCGACAGTTGACACCAGCAGCACTGAGGAAGATGAAGTGTTACCTTGTGATATATGTTGTAGCAGCAGTTGACACCAGCAGCACTGAGGAAGATGAAGTGTTACCTTGCTTGATATGTTTGTAGTGACAGTTGTACCAGCAGCACTGAGGAAGATGAAGTGTTACCTTGTGACATCTGTTGTAGCAGCAGTTGACACCAGCAGCACTGGGAAGATGAAGTGTTACCTTGTAAGCCATGCTGTAGGTTGGCCTCCCAGCACTGGGAAGATGAAGTGTTACCTTGTGATATATGTTGTAGCAGCAGTTGGCCTTCCAGCAGCGCTAAGGAAGACAATGCAGCAGTATCTGTTGTAGTGACAGTTGACACCAGCAGCACTGAGGAAGATGAAGTGTTACCTTGTGATATCTGTTTTAGCGGCAGTTGACACCAGCAGCACTGAGGAAGATGAAGTGTTACCTTGTGATATCTGTTGTAGTGACAGTTGACACCAGCAGCACTGAGGAAGATGAAGTGTTACCTTGTGATATATGTTGTAGCAGCAGTTGACACGAGCAGCACTGAGGAAGATAAAGTGTTACCTTGTGATATCTGTTGTAGTGACAGTTGACACCAGCAGCACTGAGGAAGATGAATGTTACCTTGTGATATATGTTGTAGCAGCAGTTGACACCAGCAGCACTGAGGAAGATGAAGTGTTACCTTGTGATATCTGTTGTAGTGACAGTTGACACCAGCAGCACTGAGGAAGATGAAGTGTTACCTTGTGATATCTGTTGTAGTGACAGTTGACACCAGCAGCACTGAGGAAGATGAAGTGTTACCTAGTGATATATGTTGTAGCAGCAGTTGACACCAGCAGCACTGAGGAAGATGAAGTGTTACCTTTGATATCTGTTGTAGTGACATTTGACACCAGCAGCACTGAGGAAGATGAAGTGTTACCTTGTGATATCTGTTGTAGTGACAGTTGACACCAGCAGCACTGAGGAAGATGAAGTGTTACCTTGTGACATCTGTTGTAGCAGCAGTTGACACCAGCAGCACTGAGGAAGATGAAGTGTTACCTTGTGACATCTGTTGTAGCAGCAGTTGACACCAGCAGCACTGAGGAAGATGAAGTGTTACCTTGTGATATATGTTGTAGCAGCAGTTGACACCAGCAGCGCTGAGGAAGATGAAGTGTTACCTTGTGATATCTGTTGTAGCGACAGTTGACACCAGCAGCACTGAGGAAGATGGAGTGTTACCTTGTGATATCTGTTGTAGCAGCAGTTGACACCAGCAGCACTGAGGAAGATGAAGTGTTACCTTGTGATATCTGTTTTAGCAGCAGTTGACACCAGCAGCATTGAGGAAGATGAAGTGTTACCTTGTGATATATGTTGTAGCAGCAGTTGACACCAGCAGCACTGAGGAAGATGGAGTGTTACCTTGTGATATCTGTTGTAGCAGCAGTTGACACCAGCAGCACTGAGGAAGATGAAGTGTTACCTTGTGATATCTGTTGTAGTGACAGTGACACCAGCAGCACTGAGGAAGATGAAGTGTTACCTTGTGATATCTGTTGTAGTGACAGTTGACACCAGCAGCACTGAGGAAGATGAATGTTACCTTGTGATATATGTTGTAGCAGCAGTTGACACCAGCAGCACTGAGGAAGATGAAGTGTTACCTTGTGATATCTGTTGTAGTGACAGT